>CAIGQW010054176.1:4100866-4112332 GCA_903798125.1 Danio choprae
GTTTTAAAACATAACATTTCCTGTCTAAAAGAAATACTTCAGCCATGTGTCATCTTTCCTCTAGCATGGAAAAATAACTCCAATATTGATTCAGGATTTGAAAAAGTTTTGATTCAGCATTTGATTTTACCGTGACTGTGATTGTGCACATGAACGTGCAGCGTGCATGCAGGCGTGGACGCGCAAATGACGGATCTGCGTGAACAGAGATGCGCCGTTGTACAAATCTACATTTGCTGACAGACAGTTTGGGCTACTTTTTAGAATTATGGGAAATGTCAGCCTGACAGTTTTTAATTGGATGAACATTTTTTTGTTTCATGTCTTATTCAGAATATAAAAATACATATAAATATATTTAGATCATTTACTTTAATCAATACTGTTGGAATGTGAAGAGACTTTCAACCAGCACAACAAACAAATGTTTCTGAAGACAATCACCTACTGCACCTTTAATATTATTAGTTTGAAAGAAAACCATTGATTTTTATTATTATTTTTATTTATTTATTTTATTATTTTTTATTATTTAAAAAAAAATTGCCCAAATTGATATTGTTTTTGAGTGCTGTATCAGCAACATTATAGCTTAAGCCTCAGCTAAATGATTGTTTTCCTGTCCGAGCAGCTCGTGGTAACCTGTATGCCTGTGGAGGGAATAATGAAGGACAGCTCGGCCTCGGCGACTGTGATGACAGAACATCTTTTCATCTGGTCGAGTTCTTCAACAAACAAGGACCAATCAAAATGCTTGCCGCTGGTTCCAACACATCCGCTGCCTTGACACGTTAGACTTCTGTTCCAGCTGCAAAACAGCAACAGTTTTTTTGCTCACATATGACATACGTAGCAGTATAACGGTAATGAACAACATTTCTATCTGATTTTAGAGGACGGCAGGCTCTACATGTGGGGTGATAACTCTGAGGGCCAGATTGGATTGGGAAAAGAAAGTAATGCACTGACTCCTCGGGAGGTTTCTGTGGGGAAACGAGTCTTCTGGGTGTCCTGTGGCTATTATCATTCTGCCTTTGTCACTGGTATGTACAGCATTGACACACTATGGCCAGAAACAAAATAAAAAAGTAACCTTTCAAGGATAAATACATGTTAAATACTATACTTAAAGGGATAAATTGCTAAAAAATTAAAAGGTACCACTTTAAAATAATGGTCAATTAGTTAATGTTAGTTACAAACAATTAGTAATAAATTTTTATGGTATTTATTCACCTTTGTTATAGTTTAAGTTAAATATCGTTAGTTCATGTTAAGTCACTGTGCATTAACTAATGTTAACTAGCTCTACTTTGGATTTTAATAATGCATTAGTTAATGTTGAAGTATAATTAATAAATCCTTTACAAGATTATTCATACTTAGTTGATGTTAATAAATACATTAATTATTGGACCATTATTCTAAAGTGTTACCAATAAAAATTCTGTCATCATTTACTTACCCTTTACTTGTTTCAGACCTGTATAAGATTTCTTCTTCTGTTAAACACCAAAGACGTTATTTCAATGAAAGCTGGTAACCTGTAACCATTGACTTCCATAGTAATTGTTTTTCCTACTATTAAAGTCAATGGTTACAGGTTTTTAGCTTTCCTCCAAATATCTGCTTTTGTGTTCAACAGAATGAAGAAACTCATAAAGGCTTTGAACATGCTTCTCCTACCAGGTTTAATTTTTATAATGAAAAGATTAAATTTCTGTTCTTTTGAAATTTATATTAATCCATGAATCCTAAATAAATGGAGAATAAACGCTACTCTTTGCAACACTGATCATTTTATTTATAATTTTAATAATAATATTATGAGCACCAAATTGTCACAATATAAAAATATCTGAATTAAAATGTGACTCTAATTAGTAATGACTGGTTAAAATTGTGCTTTGCCATCATGGGAATAAATTACATTTTAAAATATAAATAAATATAGTGGTCAACATTTAAGGTGGATCTAAAATGTTATGTGTTATTGTATACTAATTTTGATATTGTAAAAAAGTTTTGGTTTTAGGAAAACTTTGATGAAAGGTTATGATCTAATTCAAATATTGACTACTGTAAAAATATTTCACAAAATTTTGATTTGTATTACTTTTTAAAATAAATAAAATTATAACAAAGCTATCACAGAACCTAACCAGATATTTGTATTATTTTAAGTTTTATTTATTTTTATTTTTATTATTTAAATACTATTTAACATTTTTATACTCTAATATATTCTCTCACATTTGCTGTGATCTAATATACAGACATTTGTTTTACAATTAATGTATGACATTAATGTATCAGACTGCTTTAAGAATTATTTGTCACTAGAGAATCTCCATCAAATTTGAAATCTCTACTTATTGACTATTCATGATGACCTTCCCGCTTCCTCTCCATGATCCACAGAGCACAGTATGGTGGCGTTGAATTTATTAAATGTTCATCATTTGACCTTCTGTGAAGGCTGGCTTGTTGCTAGGTGATGCTTGTTTCATGTGTTGCAGTGGACGGGGCCTTGTACACTTTTGGAGAAAAGGACAGTGGGAAGCTGGGCTTATCGACAGAGAAGCTGGCCAACCATAAAGTGCCTCAACAGGTGACTGACATCCTCGATAGGGTTGTCCAGGTGGCCTGTGGAGGAGGGCACACAGTGGCACTTACAGGTAGGAGAGCATCTTGCTTTATTGTCTTGTTTATTCTTCTCTGTGAAAACTAAATGTTTTGCATGTTTGTTATTGCAGAGAACGAGGTGTATTCATTTGGCCTGGGTCAGTTCGGACAACTCGGTCACGGCACCTTCATATTCGAGTCTCGATTGCCCAGAGTGGTTGAGCATTTCAGGAGGGGCAGAGTTAAACATGCTGCATGTGGAGAGAACCATACTGCGTTGATTACTGGTATAACATGCACAGAAAGCCACCTAACATTTGTTATAATACAATTCTCTAAAAATATACCAGGTCTGCTTGTATATAAATATATAATCTGATGTGCTGGTTTCAGACAGTGGCCTTTTGTACACTTTTGGTGATGGTCGTCATGGAAAACTGGGGCTTGGAGAGGAAAACTTCACCAACCAGTTCAAACCAACGCTGTGTCCGAGATTTCTTGACTACCACGTACATTCAGTTAGTATTTCTGGCTAGATACCTTTTATGAGACGGTATTGTTTATGGATATGTACACTTTCTAACACTATTAAATGGTTTGACATATACTATTTATTTTCGTTACCCTTTTGACTTTTAAAACAGGAACTACTGTAAGTCATGAAAATATCAAGGCACATGGCCCTTTGTGTTTTGTTCCTTAAGAATTTCATTTTTACTTTATAGAGATATTTTTATTTTACTGCTCAGTTGTTTTACTCTCTTAAGTGTGAATAATTTTGGTTAATTGAGAAAACGTATTGATTTCTTTAAAAAAAAAAAAAAACATTAACTCAGCAAGGACACAACAAATTTATACAAAGTGACAGTAAATACATATGTAATATTACAAACAAATATTTTTCAAACCCTTAAAAATATATATATGTACAAAGACATAAAAATAAAAAAATTAAACAGCACAACTGTTTTCAGCATATACAATATTAATAATAAATGTTCATGAGCAACAAAACATACAATCATTTCTAAAGGATCATGTGACACTGAAGACAGGTAGAAGAATGCTTAAAATAAATAAATTCATAATAAATTGCATTTTAAAATATAATCAAATTGAAATAACATATTGTACATTTTAATAATATTTCACAATATTACTGTTTTTTTATATTAAATATTAAGCCATGTTAAATAATTATAGTTACCTTAGACCTTTAAACAATAGAGTGAACTCTATATTAATATTATATTATGACATCTGTAAACAATCTGTAAATGGTTTGTGTTTTTCAGGTTACTTGTGGTGGGTGTCACATGCTTGTTTTGGCAAAGACCAGACCTGAAGGACCAGGTGATTTAATCTTAGAGGAGGATGACGTCACTGAAGACTACCTTGAGAAGTCTTATACTGAATTACTGGGGGACACACACAGTCAGACCACCCTAAATAGGAGTCTCTCAGCTCGGGTCAGACGCAGAGAAAGGGTGGGTAATCATCAAAATACATGTAGCCAATTAGGATTAATTGAGTAGTGGCAGTCTATTTCAAAATGTATAAAATTGATTTAAATATTAAGTTTGGTGCAATAACTTAATAATATGATATACAAAAATTTGTGTTGCTTTTCAACTTCAGGAACGTTCACCAGATCAGTTTGGACCGATGTTTCGAACACTTCCTGCTCTGAGTTTGAATCAGAGTGCATCTCTATCTGTTCCCAGCCAAATACGTCCCTCCAGCAAGCAACTTGGAAAGATTCCTCACAACAGCCTTAAAAGTACTACTATTCGTTTAAATAATCCTCCATTTATTTGTGTTCATTTACACTGTAGCTCAAAAGTTTGGGGTCAATATGATTTTTTAAAAGAGAAAAGTCACATTAAACTAATCAAAAGGGACTGAAAAGACCTTTACATTGATACATAATATGCATCACAATATTTTCAGTGTTGATAATGATTAAAATGGTTGCTGATATTACAGGAATACATTACATTTCAAAATGTATTAAAATACAAAGCATTTATTTGAAATTGTAATAATATTTTGCAATATTCCTATTTTACATTGAATACTTTACAGACACTTTTCAACAGTATTGTAAATTTTATTCATGTTTTTATGTCTCTGCTTTCAATAAGCTCCTGGAAAGAGAGAAAAGTCTTTTGATGACAGAAGCAGTGTGGAGGATAGTGAGAGTGTAAAAGACCTTGGAGAAACCACTGACTTATTAAACCTGGTAGGAGAAGCATACCATAACTTATTAAAGCAATGTACATGCTTTCATAAAATCTATAGAAATATGTAGAATTAGATTGGTTTGTTGTCATTTGTTAATGAGAATTTGCTTCTAGCTTGAAATACAAGAGTGTTTTAAATAAAAGAGTGGTTCACAATTGATAGTACTTTCTTATGGGGTCATGGACAGCAGGGCAAAAAATGTAGATAAATGTAAGTAATAAAACTACCCATGTAATTGTTGTAGTTGCATGTAGTACTATGTTCACTGCAAAAAATGTTTTTCTTACTTCAAGTTATTGTCTTGTTTCTAGTCTGAATATCAAAAAAATCTTAAATCAAGAAGCATCTTCTTGACATTCAAAGAATAATGTCTTGTTTTAAGAAATAATGAGTCAAAAAATTGTGTGTTATTCCTTTAAACAAGTAAAAATAATCTGCCAATTGGGTAAGCAAAATAATCTTGTATTCGCTTAGAAATAAGCATATATTGCTTAGTCCGTTTTCTTACTACTACAAGCATTTTTTTGCAGTGTTGGGTTGTCATGTAAAACCTGTTATATCCAGAAAAAACATTGATATACCAGATATAAAGGTTCCAAGACTGATGCATTATTTTCTTTGATTTCAGACTCACGTAATGAAGATGGACCCTAGCGATAATACACTTACATTGTCTCCCATGGAGAAGGTAAGAGCTTTTTAGGGATGTTATTCAAGTTTTTATTAGCTTTATTCTGAATCAGAAAGAGCTTTGGTGCCAAGTGGGCTTGCACACACACAAGGAATTTGTCTTAGTGATAGGAGCTTCTAGTACAAAAAGTACAAACATAGTGCAGACACAAATTGAAAAAAAGAACATGAATAAATAACAATAGCATTAAAAAAAAACAGAGAACAAAAATAATTTCCTGTATACAATGGGTAATATGCATATGTGGTAAATGATAATTAAAAGTGGTTCAAGAGGGAAATAGCCTGGGGTTCTGTGGCGAATTTTAAATTAGAATTATCTTCTTCAGAGTTGTTACACAGTTGTACCAACCTTTATTTATGTTGATGCATAATTCGCTGCCTTTCGTTTCTTCCCTGTAAACACCGCTATACGATCTGCTCTGCACAGTTGGAAATGCGTTATACAGCATGGCTTCACTCAGCCAGGATTCAGTAAAGTACAGTGCAGCTGACTTCTTTGTGTGGTTTTGTTAGGAAGAGATCAGAGATTCGCTAGATGGATACTAGGGAGCGCTGTTCAAAAGCCGTGTTGATGGAGCTTAACCAGCGTGCTTAATGCATTTCTGTCTGAGCACTCGTTTAAGTAGGACCACGGCTCCTCCGACAAGAACATCCTATAAATCGTATAATAAATCAAAAACTGGAAGAAAATTGTCTGGTGTGTGTTGCTTTATGTCCAATAGTTTGCCTCTGGTGAAACTGATAGTAAGTAACTAAACACAGAACAAACAAAGAAAAAAGCAAAAGAATGGAAGAGCTCCACACCATGCAGCCATTAGTGACAACATCTTGAATGTATTAGATAATTAAACAGAGGTCAAAGGGAAAAACAATGCAGTTTTTCAAATTGCTGAACTCTTTTAGTCCTCCCCTTATGCTTGATTTCTCTCTTCTTTTCTTTTCATTGACTCATTCTTTTCATTTGCTTTGCAGCCTTAAAGCTCATTCTGCTCTCATTCAGCCTGCTCTGCATGTTCATTCATTTCTCTAACACTTTCCCTCTTTTTGTCCTCTGCTTTCTGGGATAGAAGAAGGTTAAAGTTGTGAAAGAACACGGTAAGGAGAAGGGGAAGCCAAAGGATGAGCCCTCCTCTTATAGTAAGAGGGCGGAGCTTTTATCTCGCAAAGCTCTGCCCACTGAGTTACTTAGAAGCTCGAGTGGTAGCTCAGTAGTCGGGGACAGTCGTGGGTTAAAGACACCCCACAAGAGTCCTAAAAGACGTGTCCATGATAAGGAAAATGTACTTATTGCATTGGAGGGGAGAAAGCCTGGAAGCAAAACTGGAAAGGGAATGGATATAAGATTAAAACCCAAACACACAGAACTGATTGAGTCAATGGATAAAGTTAAAAAACAACCAACAAAAAAATCCCAAGAGGTGGAAAGCAAGAAGTTTGTTTACAAATCCAAAGCAACCTCAAAACCAACCAAAGAGGGAACAGATCAAGCAAAAGCCGAAGATCATCCATTGGAAGTAAAAAGCCAGCTGCAAAATGTTGCAGGGAAAGAAAAAGAATTAAAAAGGAAACCCATAATTATTGTTGAACAACATATCGACCAAGACTTAACAAGTAAGAACTCAAAAGAGGTTTTACCAAATGTTCAGAAAGTAAAAGGTGACACTAACATAGCAAAGACTGAAAATAAAAGTTTTGTCCCACATAGCAAAAAGTCTGGATCAGATAAAGACTTAAAAAGTAGTAAGACAACAAAAGAGATCTCCACTACTTTACATCAGACCTCCGTTAAAGATACTTCTACGAGGACAAAGAAATCAAGAGCAGAACAAAGCAAATTGCAAGTAGAAGACAAGTTGAAAAAGACAAAAATGGTGCCTACTGTTGTCTCAGAGGCAGCTTCTGTATCTGAATCTGCATTAGAATCAGAGGAAAATCAAATGAAAGAAAAACCTCTCACCAAGGTGACTTCTTTTATCCAGGGTGTGGGAATAGGAGGCTCTGCTCTTTTAGTTGGAGAAGCAGTGGCCAGTCAGTTGCTTTCCCAGTCCACACCCAAAAAGATGCCAAAACCCCTTTCAAGACAAAGAACCCTTTCTGATGTTTCATCCCTGAGTGAATCCTATGATGTTTCAGGACAAGAGGAGGCAAGAGAGGCCAAGAGGACGGCTGTCACCATCAGCGTTAAGGCAGATCCAGATACTTCAGATAGGGACACGGAAAGAAGCAGATCTGAGTCCAAAACTGAGGCTCATTCTGAGACGGGAACATATAATAAAAAGGAGGAGGAAGAGGGAGAGGAATCAGATGAGGAGGAAAGTGAGGGATCGGTAAACAAAAGAGATGAAAGTGAAGAAGTGGAAGACAGTGAGAGCAAGACACTTGACAAAGTAGGAGAAAATGATTATGATTCTGAGGGTGATGATGATGATACAATGATCAAAGATTCTAGTGAGGAAGAGGAAAGTGAAGAGGAGAAGACGGTTAATGATACAATGACCAAAGCTTCTAGTGAGGATGAGGAAAGTGAAGAAGAGGAGGAGAAAAGTAATGATTCTGAGGTTAATGCTACAATGACCAAAGCTTCTAGTGAGGATGAAGAAGAAGAGGAGAAACGTGGTGATTCTGTCAAAGCTTCTAGTGAGGATGAAAAAGAGGAGAAAAGTGGTGATTCTGCCAAAGCTTCTAGTGGGGATGAAGAAGAAGAAGAAGAAGAAGAAGAAGAGAAAAGTGGTGATTCTGTCAAAGCTTCTAGTGAGGATGAAGAAGAGGAGAAAAGTGGTGATTCTGTCAAAGCATCTAGTGAGGACAGTGAGGAAGAGGAGGAGAAAAGTAAAAGTGAGGCTACTGAGGACTTAGAGAGTGAAGAGGAGGAGGAGAGTGATGGAATTGAAGATGATGAAGAAGAAAAAAGTGAGACAAGTGTAAACACTGAAGATGAGAGCGGAGATGATGAGGACAAAAGTGAAACAAGTGAAGAGGAAGAAGAGGAGGAGAGTGGAGAAGAATCTGAGGGAAAGTCAGAGAGCAGAAGTGAGAGGTCTGAGGAAGATGATGATGATGATGAGGAGTCAGATAAGGAAGAAAGTGAACTGGAAAGTGATAGTGAGGCAGAGGTAGATGAAAAAGGTGAAAATGAAGAAGAGGAAGAAGAGCATGAAAGTTCGACTGAAGATGAAGAGAAGAGCAAAAGTGAAGCCGAGGGAGAAGAAGAGGAGAGTGAAGGAGACCAAGAGGATGAAAGTGAAGAGGAAACAAGTAATAAAGATGAGGAAGAAGAAGAAGAGAGTGAAAATGAAGAGGAAGAAGAGGAGGAGAGCAAAGTTGAAGAGGAGGAAGAAGAAAGTAATAATGAGGAGGAAGAAAATGAAGAAGAGGAAGCAGAGGAGGAAGAACCTGGAGAGGAGACAGAAGAAGCAGAGGATGAGGAGGGAGAAGAGGAGGACACACAAGAAGAAGAGCAAGAAAATGGTGATGAAGAGGAGGAGGAGGAGGAGGAAGAAGAAAAAGAAAAAGAAAAGACCAAAGGAAAACCCGAAAAAACCACTACCAGACCCCAAAAGGACGCCACCAAACCAAAGTCAAGTGTGAAAACTGAAAAACCAAAAGCCAAACAAACCCACGCACAAAGCGACCAATCAGATGATGAGTCCCATGAGTCTAAGCAGTTTTGGGATGATGTTTTACCTCAATACCTTAATTTAAAATAACTCAACAACTTCAGCTTTTCCCTGAGCATCATGTACATGCCTTTTCATAATGCCCGCTCACACCAAGAACGATAACAGTAACTACTTAAATGTTAGGAGCTCTACCATTTAATGTTATCCTTTGGTTTATTTTAAGTTCAGTCACCTGCTTTACATTTTTTTGCTCTTGGCATGGATTCTGATTGGCTCTTTACAACTAGAACAATCTGACTGGCTTTTTAAAGCAGGATGGATTCTGATTGGCTCTTTACAACTAGAACAATCTGACTTGCTTTTTAAAGCAGGATGGATTGTGATTGGCCATGAACTTTATTTAAGCTAGCTAGATAATTGAAATTAAAAACTTGCTCTTAAAGTGATTCTAACAGTCCCATTCTCTGTGCCATTATAATGCTATTTGCAGTGTTTCCACAGTTCTTTTATACTTCAATCTTAGTTATTATTTTAGAACTATATCTGTATTGTTATTGTTATAGTTTTGTTCCTTGGTGTGAACAGGTCTGTATTTTGCTTTTGTTCTTTCTTACTTATTGCTTTTAGGATTTGTTTTTAATCTCAATTATAATCCTTGTAATTTATTTATTTATTTTTTTACCAACATTATGTTTTCATACATAAATGTGTGCCCATGCAGTATAGTGAAGAATTTGCGATGTGCCTCAGGAAATACCTTTTGGATAGCAGTGTCCAATCGATCGATGTGACATTATTCAAGTCTTACAAAGTTGACACATTTAAAGATGCCTTTTAGGTCAGAACTCTTTCAACAAAGAACTATTTAAACCCGTCCAAGTTTAAGTGGAAAAAAGGCAGCTTTATGAGTTTAATAGCAATAACGCCCAACGTTTGTCATTTAATAGAATTTAGTTAAAAGTTTGCACTTGTGCTTGTACTGTGAACTAAAGTTTGTTCATATAATAGTCAATAAAACCTTTCATTTTTTTTTGTAACTGTATGCTGTCTGTTTTATATTTGTTTTCCTCTTTAACGAACATTTTTATTTTTGTTAGTTTTGATTTAATGTGATTCAAAAAGCACAGATTATGCAAACATAAATATCTTTTTAAGGATACAATTATGTTTGAACCAACTATTGCATGATAAAATTTAGTTGCAAATATAATATGGTAGCAGAGGATTTCAGCAGAATTTCTACCAAGAGCAATATCCAGATTTTCATTTGACCTTATGTTAATATATTATTTTCAAATTGCAAAGCAGTTGCAATCAGGCAGAATACTGAAAATCCATCATTGCACAGGTGAGGCTGTCCTCATATTATCCTCTCTCTGTAGAGCTGCTTATTTTCTAGTCGCCCCAATTTAGATCCCTAGCATCCACCTATTTGTTGTACGTATTTATATGTGTACTATTTATATGTTACAAAGACCACCCAACTCACATGATCCCTCTCTGTCTGTTCTAGTGCCTTCTTCGCAATTAACGTTAAATCACTAATTGTCTTTTCTCACTGCTTGTGTGATCACCATCAGTCTCTACAGTTCCAGACAGATGAGATGAGGAATGGAAAAGCAGAAGAAGATGAAGAATATTTAGATGATGAAGAGGAAGAGGAAGATGAAGAAGAGGATAAAGAAGAGGAGGAAGAGCACCCAAGGAAAAAAGAGGAGGAAAAGTGTGAGGAGAGGGAAGATGTTGCAGACAAGATGAGAAAAGAGACTGAAGAGCAGGAGCAAAACACTACAGAACCAGACATACAGGTGCACTAACAACTTTCTTTCATGCAGACTTAGAATCAAGATACTTTAATTGATTACTTCAATGCATTTTACTTAATTTTAATTTACTAATTAATTAATTTTCTTTATTTACTTAATTTACTTTATCTTAATTTCCTACAGGAAAAGCAGATTATAAAAGAACAAACTGTCCCTGATGGACTGATGAAAGGTACGTTGTTGTTGTTGTTGTTGTTTTTCTTTTTAGCACTGTTTTATTTTTGTGAAAACCCTCAAGAAAGAAAAAGAAGTGTTTTTGTGGCTTTTTAATGTCTGTTCACATACTGTATGCATGCAGAATTAGGAGGAAAGCATACATGTAAAAACTTAATACATTCACAATTGCAATTACACAATTCTGAATGTGAGCTAAAAAATATGAAATTTATTCATTCATTTATTTTCATTTCGGCTTAGTCCCTTTATTAATCTGGGGTCGCCACAGCGGAATGAACCGC
>CAIGQW010054176.1:4117332-4133976 GCA_903798125.1 Danio choprae
AGACAGACAGACAGACAGACAGACAGACAGACAGACAGACAGACAGATAGATAGATAGATAGATAGATAGATAGATAGATAGATAGATAGATGGTGTAGAATAATGGTGAGTCGGAGGAGCTCCAGCAGGTGGCAGCACTCAATCGTCTCTGTGTTGCTGACATCGGTCTTTTGTCAGTAAAAGAAAAGATACAGTCGTCTGAGTTTGCTGTCCAGATTTTTTTGTGTTTTTAAACTGAAAAGATGGAGGAGTATCATTCTGGAGATGAAGTAAGTGTTATTTAAGACGGTTCAAACAGCTATTATTTCTAACTCTTTCCAAATCTAGTAAACAACAGACCGGTGCTTTTAATGCT
The DNA here is from genome assembly GCA_903798125.1 of Danio choprae. NCBI lineage: Eukaryota > Metazoa > Chordata > Actinopteri > Cypriniformes > Danionidae > Danio > Danio choprae. The sequence continues at coordinate 4,117,689 of CAIGQW010054176.1, forward strand.
AGCCTGCTAACCGCTTCATCCGGACACATAAGATTACTTTAGCCTCTATAAACGTAGATGTTTTCACGTATCTACATCTCTTAGATATACAAAGATCACTAAAAGTTCATTTTGACGTGTTTTATACGTTACTGAGTTATAAGATTTGATGTAAAATGATTCAGGGTGTGGCCAAAACATAACGTCAGCTTGAATCACAAAACATAACGATAATTAAATATCAACATATTTGCATTTTTAGATTTTATACTTACACATCTTAAACATGCGCGTGATGTCCCTTAATTAACCATAGCTTTACTACAGATAATACAACAATATTGTAGTTAACCATAGTAACTACAAAATTAACTATGGTTTTGCTGCACAAGCCTTAATTTAAACATTATATTTGTATGAATGCACCAAAACATACACTTTTACTATAATAAAACCATGGATAATTTTTTATGGTGGTGAAGCATTATTAAGTCATCTATTCACCTTTCAAAATCTCTCATTTCAGGTTTCTTTCAACCCAGATGATGCAAGTAATGTTGTAAAGGAGGTAATATTTACACACACACACACACACACACACACACACACACACACAGACCGTAATAATAGTAAAACACTCTTTAGTAACTTTGGTGTATCTCTGAATGAATGAATTGCATTGTTGTTGTTAGTCTCATGTCTATGCCATGCCTGCAGGACGAATGGTAGCCTATTTATTTGAGAGCAAGTATCGCTCCATTAACTCTGTGTGTTTTATCGGTCCATCAGTGCATCGAGGGGATCATTGGTGGTGTGGACTACAGCCAGAACAAAGTCAACCAGTGGACGGCCAGCATAGTCGAACACTCTCTCACTCAGTTAGTCAAACAGGGCAAACCCTTCAAATACATTGGTACGTTTCATCTTGTATATAAATGTCCAGTAGGTTATGTATCTGATCGTATGATTGACATTATACTGCTGTTGCTGATTGTGTATAATTGATTAATTTTCAGTCAACTGTGCTGTTATGCAGAAAAGTGGCGCAGGTCTTCACACAGCCAACTCTTGTTATTGGGACACTACCACTGACGGTAAAGCTTTTGGTTTGTTATAACAGGGTAGCTTCTATCAGGAGAGCTTCTATCGTTTTAGCTCATCTTGATATATGAGCATCATTATATAAAGCAGATATTATATGTGGAACATAGATTTTGTAATGCACATGCAGTGAATAGTTTATGTATTAAAGTGTATTAAAATTTTTTGCAATGTATTTTTTTTTTGCTTAATTTACTTATTATTATTATTATTATTATGAATTTTTAAAAAATGCTTTAATTGCTTTTTAAGTTCAACTATTTCATGCAATCTCTCAGAAAATAATACCTACATATATCAAAGAAAAATAAAAAAGTACAGACATTTTGCTTTAAATAATATTAACATTAAATATATTTCAGTTCATTGCATCTATAAAAGAATTAAGCATAACGGTCACGTTTTATTATAAAAAAAATAACAAAAGCATTTATTAAACTACATTTGTTTTTGGAAATTTAACAAAGATCAATAAATACTGCAACAAATGTATTGCTTTTATGGTTCCTTATTGTGAAGTGGTACCAAAATCTGTGGCAGCTAGGCGGCACTATAGCATCATTTTGTCAGAAAAGATTCTCATGTAGTAAACAAGAGGCTGTATGAACAACCAATTTCATTTATTTATTAATGTGCGTGTTTGCAGGAAGCTGCACAGTGAGGTGGGAGAACCGGACCATGTACTGCGTTGTCAGTGTGTTTGCAGTGGCTATTTCACTATGAGCTGAGTCCTACACACACACACACACTGAAGAGCGAAGCCAGCTATGCTCACGTCTATCATTAAGCTTTTAGCTTCAACACATCGGCTAAAACATCAGCCATGTATATTTGTATATGTCTGTTTGACCTGATACAAAGTTTAGACTGAATTGCAAGCTCTTATCTACCACGTTGTATCTGTATTTGCTTCTCTTTTTTTGGACCTGCAAAGGTATCATGCACCTTTGCTCTGTATAGAATGAAATGAAAATTTGTTGATGGTGATTATTAAAGTAGTTTGTTTTGGGTTTAATAATGCAGTGTTATGAATTCATCTGAATGTTTTTTTTATTTAATTTTCAGTCATCAAAAGGCATGCAATTTGTTTTAAGCTCTGAGAGAAAAACATACCGAAATGTAAAATTATTTACACACAATGTAAGGATGTCGTTTTATGTCAGAACAGTTGTTCCGCATTATTTTAGGGAATTTACGATGAGTTTTTTCCCCTTCTCTTAAGTTTGAAAACAGCCAGAACAATCATTTTGCTGAAAGGTTTATACAAGAAAATGACTTTTTGTTTGTTTGTTGTATTTATTTAGTTAATAAACCCCACACGTTTCCTCTACAATAATGTTAAATAGTGAATTGCCATATCTTATTAATATGAACAAGTGCTGAAATTAAAAGCTTTGTTGGATTCATTATTTGACTTTTTTTATTATTATTATTTAATATTTTTTGCATTGATGTGCTTTGTTACGTGACAATTTACCCATTCTGAAATTAATCAGTTGAGTCCTGCCAGATTTCATAACTCAAGATTTCATAAGCTTCAACGTCCACCAAAAAAAAAAAAGAGGAAGCAGGGGGGTTTCACTCACAGCTAACATCACAGCACATTTATCTTTATTGCACATAACAATCTATTATTTTATCAACATGCTCATATCTAGACCAATAACAAAATATCATAAAATATGTATAATGTACACTGCAAAAATACTTTTCTTAAAAGAATTTGCAAATTAGGGGCTTGTGACAAGCTGGTAAAAAAAAAAGATATTTTAAGATATAACTATCAAAATAAAACACTTATTTGACTTTTACGAGTAAAAATGGGGCTAATGTAATGTATTTATCTGCAAAATGTGATGTAAATGATTGAAATGTTACTTAAAATAGTGGATGGGGGGGGACGGGTTTCATATAATTTGATTAAATTGTCCAACAAAAACACTGTAAGAAATGCTGTGTTGCACACAATTCCTTCATGTTGTCCCAACACAAATCGATTCTTGAATTGTTTTTACAAATTTAAGTGAATTAAACATAACACAATTAAGTTGTCCCAAAAAAAAAAAACCTCAAGAATTGTGTTGATTCAGCTCATAAGTAGTTTAAACAAGCAGCAAAAATACATTTTGAGTGAAGTTTGGAAATCCCTAAAATATTAATATTTGTTAAAACAGCAATAACATTAGATCTTCTAGGTTTGGATTGGGTGCAAACTATTTACATTATTTAATCATGCAATCCATAAAAAAGTGAATGTAATCTGATTGCTAACATTTAAATGATAAATACTTCATATTTTAAATCTGATTGCATAATCCAGACTAGGCATGGGACGAAAACCGGTTTCAAGGTCTACCGCGGTTTTGAAAAGTCAAGGTTTTAAAACCGCTAAAACCTTCTCTTATACCGTTCCTATGGTATATGTAAGGTTTTTTATTTTATTTTTTACATGTTTTATCTCACTGGATATCCAAAGAAAAGACCGATATCCAAAGATGCCTTTTCAAGTTATAATAAATCTGGGTTTTTGACACTGGCAAAGACAGCAGAAGTCAATCATTTATTTTAATTATTTGGCCAGACATGTTTACTGTTCCAAAATATTTTAAATTGGGAAAAAAGTTGTTTACCCAGACATTTAATAGAAACATATTTTAGGAGCAGTAATCACAATACCGTGAAACCGTGATCCAAGGTTATCATACCGTCAGAATCTCATACCGGCCCATGCCTAGTCCAGACAACATGTACTTTTTTTTATCCAGCACTGCATAGATATAGTTATTAGAGAACAAACCAACAAAATAAATGTTCACCATATACTGTCACACACATGCTTTGTCCAAACAGTGGATGTTTCTTGCAGCACATCAGAAGTTTTCCTTGTTGAATATAAACTCAGTTCCGCCCTCAGTGTGTGAAAGGCACTGCTTGCTCAGAGCTGTTCCCAGTGCAGTAGGACCACACAGAAATACACCTACTTTTGTACTAAGAGAAGAAACAAAAATAGTCACTAATGCACTATAACTATAAAAACTGGGCATTATATTTACACACTATACTTACCCTGGGTGTTGGGATGCAATGAGACTGAACTCATTGTCCCAGTTGGGTTTACCATAGCGAGTCTTCTGCTTAAGCCCAGTGATAGGATCGTCCTCCGCTTCATATTGAACTCTAAGATTAGCCGCCTATAAACGGTAAACAAAACAAAATGACTACTTTTTTTTACTTAATCCCTTAACTGTCACATTTTTTGATTAATCGTGACTAATTGCATACAAAATAAAACTTTGCATTAGTTAATTTTGTGTGAACTGTGTATATTTATTATGTATATATAAATGCATCCATGTATACGTGTATGCATGTATAGAAAATGCTTATTCATGTAACCCAAAATTATATGTGAATAATAATATTTTTAAAGTATATACATGTACAGTATGTGTGTGCATTTATATACACATAATAACTATACACAGTACACCCACATGTTATGTAAATATACTGTAGACTTATTTTGTATGCAATTAATCACAATCTTTATTCTTTTTTTATTTCATAATTTAACATAATACAAAACAGTCCAAAAATGTGTACAACCAAATTTATATGTTAGGGAAAAATATTAGATAATTTTTTTTAAAGAGGAAAACTCAAGAGAAACAAAAAATATATGAAATTTTGTAATTTGCAATTTATTTATATTTTTGCAATATTTTGCTTGAATTTAAATGTTTTGTATTTCTATTTCTAAAAATGTTCAGTGACTAAAATATTATTTAAATAAATATATCTGTTTAATAAATGGAGAAATGGATACATTTAAAAAAATCTGTGTACCTCTTGCAAAATAAAAAAAAATTAAATAAAAATGTAAATGAAAGATTGACATTTTCAAAATGAGGTGTACTCATTTATGCTAAGCACAGTTTGTCAAAATAAATTCAGGTTTACACACACAAACAAACAAAAAATATGAAATGTGTCCTGAAAGATGTCTCACTCGTGACAATCAAGGGTTTAAAGTGACAGTTCACCCAAATATGAACATTTACTCTGCATTTCATTCACCCTCACCAAGAGTCTCAACACCAAAGAAGATATTTTGAAGAATATGAAAGTTAAAAGCCACCAGTTTCACACATTCTTCCAAATATCTTCTTTTGTGTTCAACAGAGGAGAGAAACCCAAATATGTTTGGATCAAAATGAGGCATAGTAAATGGTGAGCTATTATTCTTTTTTGGGGGGTGGCTGAACTATCACTTTAAAGGAAGTTCAAAAGAGTTCACATTGTCTGACATTAAACAAGCATGTGTTGTTCACCCACCTCAGCGTCTTTCCAGCGTGTGAGATAGATGTTGTAACTTAGGAAATCACTCATGTTTTTGTCAGACATTTGTTTTTCCAAACTCTGCAGCAGGTCAGTGAACCATTCGAAAGCCTGAGTCTCCGGACACAGCCAATAGAAATAGATCTGCAAAGGTCAGGACAGAATATTAGTCAATGATGTAAAAAAAAAGAAAGAAAATGAATTTCAGATGTCAAGGAGTCAGTAAATAATCAAAAGGTTAACATTTTGGGTTAATTGTACCTTGAAGAATTTGTATCATTATATTAATTCTAGATGTAATTTAATTGTGAAGGTCTTTACAGTGGGGTTGGTTCAACATTTGCCTGATATATTTATTTACTATTAATGTCTGCATGAACAGGAAGTTGCAGCAGAGGTTTATTTCAGCATGATAATGTATTTGCTACTGAAATGGAATATTGAGTAGGAGGCGGGGTTTTATTTTTGTGCTCTTTTACTTGGAGTACACTAACAGTTGGAGGGGCGTGGCTAAGCATAATTCGCCCAATCTGTCAAACTGATGACATCAGAGAAGGTCTGCCATTGCGGAATGGATGCAAATAGTTAGATTTTGATTAAAGACAAAATTCCTTTCAAGAGTTCACACTTAGCTGATGATTGGTTATAAAGCTTGTTTGGCATGCTGTCCCGGGAGAGAGCCCTGAGCTCATAGATCCTCGAGCCCGGGGCTCCTTCCCGTTTGCAAGGCGAGAGGGGAGTTTGAGCTCAGGTAGATCTCGAGAACTCCCCTGCGGTAGTAGCTAATGAACAGATAGTGATTGCTCTCGAGATGACTACTTACTAGAAGCATGTCTATGATGCCAATTTGGATTAGTCAATTAACTTACGGGAACCTGGGGCTTCATTCTTCATTCGCCATATTGACTGTTACACTTTTCCCCATTCAAAACTATACGGGTGACACGTCTTGTGTATTCTTTAGTCTTTGTTAAAGATTACTAAAGCAAATGTTTTTGTTTTTCATTGGATTAACTAGCAGTGATTAATTGTTCACCTTAAGACTAACGGTGATTTCACGATTCATAAGAAGAAAACAGTGATTTCATACAATTAAAAATATTCATAAGAACATTAAACAATACTTTTCCAAGATGTACAGTGAAACACATTGATAATTCAACAAAATAAAATGCTGAGCATCACTTTATGCACTGTTCAGGTTTTATATCAGTTAATTTAAACGTTTACCATATCAACCTATTATGTCAGTTTTACACACAATACTACACAATAAACATGGGATTTTGCAAAGGTATGACTGTTTATGACCTTTTTAGTGAAGACGTTTTGGTTCTCCTGGATGTGTTTATACCAGACAGACTTCAGAACAGAAGCAAACGGCGTCACACCAATACCAGCACCAACCAGCATCACCGCTTCATAACGAAAGACGTCTTCACTGGCCGTCCCAAACGGGCCGTCCACTGCCATCCTACATGTAGAACAACAGACAACACCAATGGATGAGAAACATACAACACTTAACAGTGTTTCAGTTGAGCACTGTGTTGTTTGCATTAGTATTCTTTCAGTCTTCAACTGTAGGAGGAAGACTTAAAGAAACGCATAAGGAGAAACGGCTACCAAAATTCACTGATGTTGAAATCAACGCATTGCCAACCACCTCACACAGAAAGCTCCTCTCCCAACACTTCTCTTTTTTCAACAGCGATTGTTCACCCACATCCCCTTTTTCACACACGTATTTTCCCACTTTACATGAGAGACTTACTGGTACTGTTAAAAGACCTACATCTGTGTGTTATTTGAATTGGACTTCCACATGAAAAACCTTACAATAAATTGGCAGTTCACTCCAAACTGAACATTTTGTCATGACTTATTCACCCCTCATGTTGTTCAAAAACTTGACTACATGACTTTGAAGAGTCTCCATATAATCAGGGTGCAAATTACAAGGGGGTTTGGGGGGGTCTGGCCCCCCCTAATTAACACTTGTTCCCCCCTGAAGGACATCAAAACAGGATGTAAGGGGGGGGGGGGTGTCTGCCCTTTAATAGTTAAGAAATAGTTTGCTATAAACTGTATCTTAAAAAATATTAATAATTAAAATAATAGATAACTTCAATATACATTTGACCACCCCTATAATGATTGGACCCACATTGGTGGTGTCCAACAAAAAAAAAAGGATCTTTAATCAACATTTATTCACCATCATATAGTTCCAAATATGTATGAATTTCTTCTTTGTTTTCCAGTAGAAGATATATTCTACATAACGTTCTTGTCTATACTTTGAAATTCAATGCCATATCCAGGAGTTGGCGGTTCAATTGGCGGTTGAACCTGGAGTTGGCGGTTCAATACAGTACTGAAAATGAACCAGGTTTATAGCAGCATGAGGTTGAGTTGATTCTCTTTAATCTTACTTTGGTAGTGTCCAAGCGTCCAGCACCACGGTCTTATCACCTCCACAGGCCGTATAAAGTGCTTGCGTCCAGTCCCCTGCGATTCGGATGTGCACGCTGAAGTGGTCTTCCTCCGGGGCAGAGGTCAGGGTGAAGGGATGCCACTCTAACTGAGAGATCGACGGGCACTGCATGAAAATATACTGACCCACCTCCATCTTAAAGCCTTTCTTCTTCATCTGCAGCTCAAGTGTTTTGGAAGGGTGCATTACTACCTGTAAAGTGGCGATAATATGGTAAGAGGAATACAATTGATTGGTTGTTTGATTCTAGGGGAGTAACTAAGTATCGTCATACTGAAAATCTTTGGTACAGTTCATCTGGTTTTACTACACATACAGTGCTGTTCATAGCCAAAGCATCTGCAGAACTTTATTAGAAGTTTCTATCTATTTTAAAATGTCATTTTAATATTAAATCGTGAATCTCAAAATCTTTCAGTTGATGTTTGAATAAAACTTCATTAGATGTAATATATCATACCACCTGTTTAATAATTAAAAGAAGCTTTGTGATTTGTTACCTTTTTTTTAAATTCTATCCATTTTATCAGAAATTCAAACAATAAATGCTGTTGACGCTCTTTGATGTGGTGAGCAAATAATCACCATAATTCCTTCCTTTTTCCCCGCTAGTAACGGCAGAAATTAAACATGACTGAACATGTACTTACTCAATCTTAGGAACAGCGGCCATATTGACAGTAACTGATGAATGCTTATTTTCAATAAGTTATCAGCATCGGCTTGATGATATATTAAAGCCTATAAATAATGGATTTTTTTTGCAGGTTAAAACACTTCTTGCATTCTGAGATTTAATTCTATTATTGGTTTTTAAATATAATGAATTATCATTTATGGGTATCGCATCGGGCAGCACGGTGGCGCAGTGGGTAGCACAATCGCCTAATAGCAAGAAGGTCGCTGGTTCAAGCCCCGGCTGGGTCAGTTGGCATTTCTGTGTGGAGTTTGCATGTTCTCCCCGTGTTTGCATGGGTTTTCTTCGGGTGCTCCAGTTTCCCCCACAAGTACAAAGATGTGGTACAGGGTAAGCTAAATTGTCTGTAGTGTATGAGTGTGAATGAGTGTGTATGGATGTTTCCCAGTGATGGGTTGCAGCTGGAAGTGCATCCGCTGTGTAAAACATATGCTGGATAAGTTGGCGGTTCATTCCGCTGTGGCGACCCCAGATTAATAAAGGGACTAAGCCGAAAAGAAAATGAATGAATGAATGGGTATCGCATCTGTACTGGTGCAGCTGTAGCTTCGGAAGCTGAAACAAGTCAGTTAACTACACCCTTTAGTGGGCAAAGAACCATATACAGTGCTCAGCATATATGAGTACACCCCCCACAAATCTCTCATTTAAATGAATATTATCTATAGGATGCTTTATAATATTATATTTGTGCATATACATTAGTTTAGTCAGTACTGAAGCCAAATCTGGAGCTAATCTAACAAAATAACTTTCAATAATGGTGCAAAGATTGTAGTATCATCTTTCCATTTCTAAAGATGTTCTGCGACTAAAATATTATTTTAATAAATATATCTGTTTAATAAATCTGTTTTGTTCAAATGCACCAATATATATACTACCCATATTCACTGAGACATGGATACAAATATTCATTTTCAAAATGGGGTGTACTCGTATATGCTGAGCACTTTATAGTATATGCCATGACACTGATTACAATATATTAGGGCTGTGCAATATATTGTATGGAAACAATAAAAAGTCTATTGTTTCATATTATGCTCCATTGTTTATTCCGTGGTGTCAGAAAATACTTTGCTTATGGTAATACTTTTTCATAATTTACATAAGCCAATTTTACATGCCATTACGGGCATGCAGACAGAAACATGAATAACATTGTGAGAAAGTTGAAACTACAATGTTCACATATTAGCATTTTATTTAGCAATATTTATTATTATTTTGATATTGGACAGGTAATCATTAGTTTTTGAAAAGTGTTTTTATATTTTATTAATTTATAAATATTATTGTTAATCTAATATATGTGCTCTGAGGTTCGAAATGATGTGAGAAATATGATCACATAAGAATGAGTACTTTATAAAGTAAAAAAAAGAAATAGTCCTTTACATGTGGTGAATATATAAACTATTAACTGATTGAATTTACAGAAATGGTACTATGTTGTGATATTTATACATATCGTTAACAGGATATGAGATTTTCAAATGAGTGCCCTATAAAGAGTTAAAGACACCCACATTTTGTAAACCACAGTTCAAATAAATACCTTTGCTTTTCCCCTTGCTAAATGAAAACATACTATACTATAACTTTTGTGTACCATTACAGCCCTACTTGTTTCACTAACCTTAGTGATGACCACTTTTTGCTGTGAGCGGTAGAAGCGCACCAGTCTCTCACAGACGTACAAGAACATGGGGCCAACCACCCACTTCCATGTCTGTAAGGGGATGTATTTATTAAAATGCAATATTCATTTGTGATATGGCGTGAGCTAGATGCATTTGACATTCTATTATTATGATTTACCTTTGGTGAGTTTCCTGCAAAGACGGGTACTGGGCAGTGAGTGCCATTTTGGCCCCAGTTCTCAAACTTGCTGTGACATATAGTTGGGTCGTGCACATTGAGGTCTGCATCAGTCTGGCCTCGAACAATACGCCTATATACACACACACACGAATAATAAATAATGCATGATAATTCTCCTGCAATCGTTTTTTGCCTTTCAGAATGTATTTAATGAGACGTGTCAAGATATTCAATACAAACTGCTGGAAAACCTGCCTTTGTTAGCATAAAACTGTCAAAAAATGAGCATGTGTTTTCAATCTTCTTCCTATTGGTGTAAAGTTTAAACAGGAATTGTGGGATGGACAGTGGACTGGAGCGAGTGGTGAGTGCCAATCACTGTGAGTGAAACCTGTCAAAAACATCATAAAATCTGCTGGATTCTGCGCTTCAATTACTTTTGACACATTAAGCTAGGCTGTAGCTTGGTTGAAGTTTAGTCGCCTGAACATCTACATTTTTGACAGAAAAGTTTTAAAGCTGAAACTGGAACGATAACTGAACGTTTGGGATTGGCAATATTTCTTAAATGTTCTTTCACCAACATGGACCACGCCACTCTTTGAGCTAGACTTTATTGTAGGGATGAAGGGAAGAGGATAAACAGTGAACAGGTAGGTAGGTTGGTCGGGCGTCCTACGATGATGCACAGAGACTCAGAGTGGGGGTACCGTCTCTGTAATATTTTTGTAGAGTGACTGGACCCCCCTAGGAGTGAAGAGAGGGTTATAGGATTGTGAATGGGAAGCGAGGAAATAGAGGGTGGGAGGGTGGGTTCGAAAGAATGAGAAGAACAGTGCTAGAGGGCTGGTCTGCCTTAAATAAGTTTTTGGAAGTAGGTGATTGGTTAAGGAGACAAAGTGAGGCACGGTTCCACCGCTGAACCTTTGTTAACAAGTTAACTCCATTTAAAAGCAATGTAGCAAAGGCTAAAAAATGGTAAATACATAAAAAATAATTGTTTCAAAAATAATTGTTGTACGTTGTAAAATATAATCTGTATTTTATCATGCTTATTTTATTTTAGAATATCTATATTGAAAAAAAATTATATTTACATTTTTTTTTAAATCAAAATTGATCAGTGTTCATGAAACAAGTTATTATTGTTAATGTTGAAAATTGTTACGTTGCTTAATATTTTGTGGAAACAAACTTTAATAAAACATCATTTATTTCAAACCGAACTATTTTAGAAACATTATAAATGCCTTTATTGTCACTTTTGACCAATTTAATGCCTTTTGCTGAATAAAAATATTACCCTTTTTTCAAATTATTTGTATATTCTTCATTTTTCTTCAGTAATGATCTGTATATGCTACAGTACATTCGTCTAGAGCATCTGAAATACAGAACATATTCTCTAAATATGTTATTGCATTTGTTTATTCAAAATAAACAGTAATTTATTATATTGTCAAATAAAAATGTGTTTTTTTGGGTATCAATTAGAAAGAAATATATATATGAATTGAAGCAAACCCTCACCCGATTCCATGAAGCACCAGACCAATGAAAAAGATGATGAACAGGTGATGCGTGAACCAGAAGACCTCAAAGTAGGACCTTCGGATGACCTCCATGGAGGAGGTGATGATGAGAATGAGGGCGAGGGTGATCACGACCCCCGTCAGTCCTGCTACTGTCGTGAACATCACTATAGTCGGATTCTGGATAATACAAAACACAATGACAACAAGATGCATTACTGTCAAAAAGAGACAAAGGCTGTGGATTAAAGAAACTAATGTTTGGTCGGGCTGCTCTTCAATCAATCATCCTTCAACAGTGACATATGTATTAAACTGAACTGAATTAGTTTTAAATCAACTAGAACTATACCTATACCACTACACTCCTGCCTGCCTGCCTGCCTGCCTGCCTGATATGCTGGAATGTTCCACAATCAGAAATCTTGATAGTGAAAATAAAGTGCAATTGTGAGGTTATAAAAGCACAATCATTTAAACTTTTGAAAATATTTCTACACCCCTCAAAAACAACATGGTAAATACATAATTCATTCATTTTCCTTCGGTTAGTCCCTTTATTTATCTGGGGTCGCCACAGTGGAATGAACCGCCAACTTATCCAGCATATGTTTTACACAGTGGATGCCCTTCCAGCTGCAACCCAGTACTGGGTCCATACACACTCATTCACACACATACACTACGGACAATTTAGTTTATTCAATTCACCTATAGCGCATGTCTTTGGACTGTGGGGGAAACCGGAGCACCCGGAGGAAACCCACGCCAACACGGGGAGAACATGCAAAGTCTACAAAGAAATGCCAACTGAACCAGCCGGGACTCGAACCAGCTACCTTCTTGCTGTGAGGCGACAGTGCTAACCACTGAGCCACCGTGTCGCCCGTAAATATATAATAGTTAATGAAAAATATAGAAGCTTCTTCTAAAGAAATATACAAAATTCCCTGACTTGAATTTCTTGACTAATTAAAGCAGTTAAATCCTCTGTTTGATTTCTTGGGTTGCTTCTTTTCTGCGTATTTGCAATTTCCATGCAAGAGCACCCTCTAGCCTTTGGAGGAAATGTATTACTGATCACAGAGCTGTGCTTCCCTGACAAGACGTTCATGACAACCACAGCATTTTGCTAAATCACAATTTTGATTTTATTTCAATATATCGAGCAGGCCTACTGCAAAGATGCAGTTCTTATATTTTATTTTTGAGTTTTATTCACAATGAAGTGGCATCCAGCGTGCACTCTACAATTGAACAATGCGCACTATGAGCTGATATTGATTAAGTTTTGCCTATATACGGTATATTCTTTGCTGATAACCATTGAATTGCATTTACTGAATCATCAAGGACAGCAGTTTAGCTAAAAATCTACTCTATTGTTCTACTAAAAATGTTGTGGATGGTATGAGTTTTTATTATTTACTATCCTTGTTGTATAAATAGAGTAGATCTTTTTATAGCGGTCAGGAGATATGATTGTTGACTGCTTTTCAACATGTACTATTAATGTTTTATTTACTGTATGATGATCACGGGCTTCTCCTCCTTTCAGTGCACTATTGTTCCTCATCATTGCAACAGAATGTTTTTTCACAACAGAATGATGTAACTGTGAAGTGGGAGTAAATGCTGCAGGGCTGAACTGAGATCAGATGGAGTATTCTTGCATAATGAACAGGACTGGAATCTCCATTTTAGCGGGAACTTCTGCTAACACTGAGATTGGGTGACTTCGAAATGAGCAAAAATCTTGCAGAACTCACCGTGTCATTGCTCCTGATGGGGTTCAGGTAGGATCTGTTGTCATTGTCGCCAATCTGAGAGAGCACATACGGCAGGTGACTTGTGTTGATCATCAGCTGCGAGTCCATGAATCTCTCAAAGTTAAACAGGTGGGCTATGATGTGGACGGCTGGGAGAATATGATATATGTTAATTATAAAATATAATGTATGCAAGACATTTACCAGTGATTTTGTAAATCATTGAATTACTATATTGAAGTTTTTATTTAAAAATAAATGTATGAAACTAAACACGCTGTAAAATTGTTAAAATTAGTTTCAAAATAAAAAGCGACAAACTGAAAGTGCGTAAACCTGTTGTAACTTGGAATTTTTAAGTAGACTTAATTTTTTATAATTTTGCACATAGTTTATTTACTTAATAATTTTAGTCAACCAATTAGACATTTAAAAACAACAATGATAAATAATAAAAATGACAAAAACATAAAAAAGTACTAGAACTAACTAAATAAAACAAACTTAAGACTAACAAAAGCAGACATTAAAATTAAAGAGAAATATAAAAATAAACCCTAAATAACTTTAAAATGTTAAATGATGTTAAATGTAAAAAATAAAATTAATTAAAAAACAAAACAAAAAACTTTTCAGGGAAAATGATGTCATGGTTTTCAGAAAGATAATAGTGTAGTATTTTTCTACTTCAATAATATTCAATTCAATGTGATACTTGCCATTTCTGATTAGTTATATGTGAAATAAACAGTCTAGCCATTTCTAGATTCTTAAAAAATTTTGCCGTCAAAATGTTTTTAAATTGTATTTTTCTATTTATTTTTAAACATTTTATTTATTTATGATTACTATTATTATTATTATTATTATTATTATTATTATTATTATTATTATTTGTGTCTATTTATTTTGTAGTTTAGATTTTACATTTTGAGGGCATTAAGAAAGGTTGAAAATAGGTTTGGTAAAGGATTTAAAGGTGGACTTAACGCTTTTTCACAGTACCTGTGTGGAAGGCAATCATGTAGGCCACCAATTTGTGGAAAGTGAGGTTTCTGTCAAGCTGCCGAGCTGCAGTGCGGCTGCAGCACTGTAAACACACATTAATGAGGAGATTCAGATTCCCTTTTCATTGTGGCTGTATCTGAAATTGCCCCATACCCTTCAATGGTGTCCAGAACCATAGCAAATGTTCTTAAATGCACTCAATAAATCCCACAATACATTGCAATAAAGAGTGTGTGAACCATGTAGGCCTACTGACTCAACCATAGACATATAGAAAGCTTTCTATGATGCATGTCCCTAGACCACAGAACAAGTTGCATTGGTAGGCTATATTTTTGGGAATAGCCAAAAATACAAGTCAGAAGTATCAATTTTACTTTTATGCTAAAAATTCTTAAGTAATTAAGTAAAGACAATCATGTGCCATGAAGACATTTTGTAATTTTTTTTCCAAAACTATATCAAAAGTTTATTTTTGATTAGTATAATATGTTTAATTTGACCACTTTTATTCAATGATTACATTTTTGGAAAAAGTTTTGATTTTCAAGCAGTATCTTGACCAAATATTGTTTAATCCTAACAAAACATCGGAAAGTTTATCTTTCCAGCGATGCATATATCTCAGTGTTCAAAAACTGACCATTATAATCTTATTGGTTTTGTCGTCCAGGGTCACAAAAATGGTCACGTCCTAAACTCTTAACAGCTACAGAATACGCATAATGAATTTAGACGTCTGACCCACTGGTCTATGTGGCGTGACCACAAGATGGCGTCCACAGCCGAATCATATCGGTGTACATTTCAAAATTGTTAATTTAACATTTTTATACACGGCAGAAAAAAAACGTTTTAGTACTAATAGACAGCTAACAGTTAAACAACTGTCACAGGATCTGACTAAGAAAATCTAATCCGTCTGATTTATCAACCAGCAAAGCACTTACAACGGCATTCAGGCACTCAGGCGGTTCCAGTTGGCCTACCGCAAAGTGAATGAACGACAATTTCGGATACAGCCTATGTGAAGACAAACCTGTATGGATCCTCGGAGGAACGAGAGCAGGTTTCTGCAGACCGGCAGCAAGATCAACATGCAGTTGAAGTTGAGACATGCAGCTGGAGCTCTCGCCCACGAGAGAGCATGCTGAAGACAGAAAGACACAGGTGAGACTTTCATTTCCTATTTTCAGCTCTTAAAACAACATTTTCAGTTAAGGCAAGCACTAAAACTGTCTATAAACAATGAAAAAGGTTGGTTAACTAGAACTGCAGGACATTTCATGAGGTATAAATATGTATTTTTTCATTTAAATTGGGATTCATTCATTTTTAAGTTTTTACTTAAACACACTGCATTTTTAGAAAATGGTAAGTCAAAGGAATGAAGCCATCACATTTACCACCAGAATGTAATTTTTTGATTATGTTAATGCTACATATGAGTATGAGAATACAACATTAGTTGTGTCTGTATAGCTGTAGCTGTACTAAAAATAATATTGTTAAATTATTGTTAGTAAAACCAAACCATGGT
>CAIGQW010054176.1:4138606-4162140 GCA_903798125.1 Danio choprae
TATATATATATATATATATATATAAAATAAATACATAAATAAAATGATCAACAAAAGATTAAACAAACAAGTTAATATTGTGCTGAAATTAAATAAGGACAAAAGTAATACAAAAATGCAAATTCATTTTATACAAATTTCATTTTAACAAAAGTTTTAGCCAATAATTTATTCCTTTATTTATTGTCATATTACTACATTATTTATTTTTCATTTGAGTTAGTTTGTTGCTCCCAATAACATAATGGCTATGTTGCCGTTTCGTTACATAATTTACTATTTTGTGTACTATTGTTGTTTAGTAATAAAAGATAACAAAAGCAGACACCCCGAAGGCCTGAATCCACCAGCCGTGCAAACATATGGCCTCTTTCAGCCTTCCATCTGATCTAAAGTCAGTCACCGTTTCATTAGTCTGTGCCTCATGGGTAACAGGGTCAGACTGATTCACTGTCCATTATCATCTTCCATCTGCAATACTGCTTTCAAGGACAGACTGCAAGGCTTCAAACACATTCCTCACGCGGAGCAGATGACAACAAATCTGCAAGGCACAGTCTATAAATCCTTCCTAATATTCAGTGCAATGATAGTTGATGGTATGGAGAAAAAAATGGCATTAAACCAGATAGCTAGCAAGTGCTTTCAGCTGCTCTCATATATTGTACAAAAAAGACTGGTTTGTTGTAATATAATGCACTTTTTATATCATTTGAATGATTATATGAATGATGAATACTAATATTATTATTAAACCATTAACTGTGTAAGCTGAGAAAATATTATATATTATCCCTGCTATGCTAATGAAGGACTGCTGGGAAATTCCAAGCACAGATGAGTCCTCCTGGCGTGGCAGAGTTCCTCACAGCTCCAATACACTTCTCTGCCATTTGTCTTACAGTAACCATGTGCTTCTCACCATACACAATTAACCTTCTTGTGATAACTTCCAATATACCAATAGATACAAAATACCAAAAGAGTATTTCAATGTACAGTCTATTTACTACAGTTTAGTCATGGCCTGAGGAGAATACTGTGTTAATGTACTTCTCCCCCACTTTATCTCCTCAACTTTGCTTTCATGTTCAGCTGGTTTTGGGGGCTGGTACTTCGCTCATGTTTGACAATGGTATAAGGAGGAAAGGTAACTGTTGATCGGGGGAGAATGGCTTTAACCCTGCTTAACCCTGTAGCCTCATATGCTAACAAAGGCAGTTTCACTGTCTTTGTTGCACAGCAGTGCATTTGTTACAGATATAGTAAGTTTCTCTATACAGTATGTTAGTACGTTTCATTCTATTGTCTGTATATTTAAAGATGTTAAACAACTTTAATGGAGTCAGATTAATTATAATGGAGTCAGATAAATAATTGATTTAAACACGCCATCCTTCAACTGCTTTCTGTTTTTGATTATTGGTTCAGAATAGCAGTGTAAGCTTCCAGTCTTACAACTGTCACCCAAAGTTTTGAGATCACACTTGAAAATGAGATATAAGCATATAATCAATATATATAAGCAAGTTTTGTATTTATTTCAAGAGTTCACACTTAGCTGATGATTGAATGTAAAAGCGAGTTTGGCATGCTGTTCCGGGAGAGAGTCCTGAGCTCATGAGATCCTCGAGCCAGGGGCTCCCTCCCGTTTGCGGGGCGAGAGGGGAGTTTGAGCTCAGGTAGGTCTCGAGAACTCCCCTGCTTGTTAATGGTGAATGTAAATTATGAATACTTGTGGACTTGTGAATAAATGTAGCTGATTGATAGCTCGTCTATGGTGTCGATTTGGTTTGGTCAATTTACTTATGTTACATGTTTTTTGGCTTGTGGGAGGAAACCGGAGAACTCGGGGAAAACCCACGCAAACTCAGGGAGAACATGTAAACTCCACATAGAATTGTCACTTGGCCGGGTGAGATTTGAGCCAGTGACATCTTTGCTGTGAGGCAACGGTGCTAACCACCGCCCTGTCGAGGAAAGGGGAGGAGTAGGGTTGGAAGGGGGGATTCTTTGGGACGAAGATGGCTAAGGTGAGATACTTTGGTTATTTATAGCGATTTAGGAATCATCTGATTGGTGGATCGTGCATTAGCTAAAGCGGGACCAGCTGCAGTCAATCATAAGCACATGCTCCTCTCAAAATTAGTTTATGAATAAACTTCACTTATTTTTTTAATTAACTGAAAAACGTCCTATCTGTGGAAAGGTGAGAGATAAGCGGTTAACACACTACATATTGGCACTATATGCTGGTTAATTGTATATATATATTTAGACTGACTAAAAGGTTTACATTTTGTTTGGTTAAATGTTTGAAAAATTAACAACAACAATAAAAATCCTAAAAACTTTAATAGTTAAAAAAGCATGCAATGCACTGTAGTCACACTTCACATTGGCAGTACGTTTATTAATTACTGTCAATGACTTTTTTGTTGTTGTTGTGTAACACTTCTGGGTATTTAATTAAATTATTGTGTCTGTGCTTCAGTTTCCACATAATTTGTCTGTTGAGCCCGACTCATATTGTCTGAAAACAAAATCTATTTTAGCTCCTGTTCTCAGAAACGGCGTGTGTCCACAAGATAACGAGAGGCCATAGATAAATAGAGACGCAGAAGTCATTTCAGAGGCACAAGTCGTAACTCAACCGTGTGTGTAGAATGTGCCAATGACGGGAGCTTGATAAATTTAGATGAACGACTTGAGAAGCACTTCCATGTTTACAGGATTACAGTAAGATTACTCTATGGAGGAAACATGGGGAATATGCTAAACAACCACAGTTATTGGGCGGAAACGTGACATTCCTCAATTACATAGAAAACCAATTGCTCTTTGACATTTAACACTTTACAGATGTGGTGGAAAATGCAGGCAATGACAAAACTTATTAACAGAGGAACTTATAAGCTTATAAGCCTGCAATGCTCCACTTTGGGAGCTGTACTTCTCCAAGCAAGACAACTGAATGAAAACAAAGCACGGAAGTCTTAGTCATGCTCTAGAAACTTTGAAGATGATTTAAGAAGTCATTTTCATTATAGAAATGTTATGTGGTGGCTCTGATTCCTTTTCTTAAACGTTTTCTGTTAATGTTAATTCAACTCATTAAAAAAACACTCATGTTTAATAGTGGAATTTGTGCAGAAAAACTACATTACCTATGATGCTGCACAGAATATTCCACCAATCCGAAAGTGCGCCAAATAAGCTCTTAAGCTCCACCCACTCCCATGATGCACTGTGAATGATGTATTCCCGTCTGTCTCTCGATGATCTCAAAACACTTATATTTTGTATACTTTGACCGAAATCCCATACTTTCCAACTATATAGTAATAAAAAGATTTGACAAAAGCAGTATGTATGAATTTTTAAAAAGTATTAGGATGACAACATGGTATTTACATTCGTACTATATACAATGTACTTTTTTAGTGGTTGCAAAGTATTTATTCATTCAATTTAAGTACCTGCTCAAGACAATGTGCGATTTCAGATGCAGCCATTGTTTCTAGATACAACAACAACTTTAAATAAATAGTTTTTTTTCTGCATAATTTGTAATTTTACTGTGTCATTCACTGTGCTTTAGGGGACTGTACTTTCCCTATACTTTTTTTTTTTGTCCAGTTTTTATATGCTTTGTTGCATCAAATCAAAGATTTTAATGTTACGATTCACCTCTTTGTTTCATTCATTCATTCATTTTCTTTTCGGCTTAGTCCCTTTATTAATCTGAGGTTTCCACAGCGGAATGAACCGCCAACTTATCCAGCATATGTTTTACGCAGCGGATGCCCTTCCATCTGCAACCCATCACTGGGAAACATCCATAAACACTCATTCACACTCATACACTACGGACAATTTAGCTTACCCAATTCACCTATAGCGCATGTCTTTGGACTTGTGGGGGAAACCGGAGCACCCGGAGGAAACCCACGCCAACACGGGGAGAACATGCAAACTCCACACAGAAATGCCAACTGACCCAGCCGGGGCTCGAACCAGCGACCTTCTTGCTGTGAGGCGATTGTGCTACCCACTGCGCCACCGTGCTGCCCCCTCTTTGTTTCATAGTTTATTAAAAAGACCTTTTTAAATCCCTATAGATTTCCCTATCCCTATAGAAAAATGAATAACAAAATACTTCCTGAACCAGCAGCACTGAACAAGTGAACAGGCACTAATGCACTCTATAAACCCAATTACACTACAGCACTAAGCTTTCGGTTTCTCTAAGAGCCTTTATCCACCAGTCGGTCTCCTACAGCACTTTATATGTGCTGTGTCACAATGAACTTTTTTATTCAGGGACGCATGATAGTGAAAAATACCCACATTTCGATATTTTGTTTTTTGTTTATCTATGAATACAATTTCATTAGATTGTTGAACAGCTCTGTTTTGAAACAATTCATAATTTTAGATTAGATTTGAGGTGGTTTTGTGGGTGAGTGCATCTGCATAACATGTAATAAACACATGACAAGCATAGATAAATACAATAGGGCACAATTACAAAGAAAATAAACAGTGCTTGATGGTTTTCTGAGTAGTCTAGCAGTGTTCAAGTACACAAATTGAACAAGAAATGAATAAATGATGGCCATTGAATTATTAGAAAATAACCCACACATGAGGTGGTGATTAGCATTGTGGCCTTTACATCTAAGGTGTCCATTATTTTCTTATAATTTAATGGACTAGAATAAATTATTACGTTATTATACTATGGTTATGACAGCTACATTGTTCAGATGTTGTATTTAAAGAAATTTGTCAGTTTTGTCCTCAATCTGCTCCTGTGTGTAGGATTAGTTTTATACAAATCCCATCCAAAGACTGTTAGGCAACACTTTAGAATAATTATCCATTAGCTAATGTTAGTTAATGTATTCACTAACATTAACTAAATATGAATGAAGAATCTTTATTAAACATAGTTCCACATTAACTAATGCATTAATAAAATCTAAAGTTGTGCTTGTTAACATTAGTTACAAATACCGTAATATGACTGTTGTTCAGTGTAGCGATATAAAACTGGTCAAGACCGGCCAGTGACTACTTTAGCTGTGCAGTTATCTCAAAATAATGGCATGCCTTAAATGCGCATCATCCAATCAGAATCAAGCATTCAACGTCTACTTTATTCTATAGATTTTACTGCTGCAAATACTTTAAACCAGGATGGTGTTATTATATTTATTTTACATTAGTGCACTTGTAATAAGTCTTTTGTTTATTTATTTGTTTACTCTTTTATTTAGTCTCTAAGAGAGGGGTGTCAAACGTACGGCCCGCGGACCGGATCAGGCCTGCAAACAGGTTTAATCCGGCTCGCGAGATGATTCTGTAAAGTATAAAAATGAGCTGCAATTTTTCAATAAAAGAAACTGCTGTTACAATTGCAAACTGTTAATTTCATCCGATCCAGAAGCCTGAATCCGTGTCAGTTTAACAGCCTTCTCAGAGAGAAAGACCACATCTATGCCCTGCCATACCACACTAAGGTGTTCTCACAAGAAAATGCAACTATTTCACGTTTTGTCAGTTTAGTGGCTAATTTGTACAAAAATGTACAATATAAAAAAGGAGGCGTGGCACCCAACCACTCCCCTAAACCCAACCGTCATTGATAAATAAGCAAACCATACTAAATTGTATGAACAAGATCGTACAAATTCATATAAATTAGCCACTAAATCAAAAAGTTACGAATTGCCGTGAGATCATGTTGTCCACAGGCTCCAGCTTTATGTTTTATGTTGATCATATTAAAACAATGAAAACAATCTGAAGTTGTTGTCTGGCCCACTTGGGAATAGATTTTCCTCCATGTGGCCCCTAAGCTAAAATGAGTTTGACACCCCTGCTCTAAGAGCTACAAAGTAAATTTCAATGAATCACTACAATGACAAATAAGTTTGCTTATCTTTATTTTATTCTTTTTATCTTTATCTAACAGTCCTGCAGTATAATCAAATGTAAGATAACACGACCTTTTCATTGTATAAATAATGTTTTTGATAAAGCTACAAACATTATGCATAACATTTTAGAAAAGATCTTAAATACTTTCAGCTTTGAAGTACTATATTTGGCTAAGCTGTCAATGGACTTATTGGAAAGGAAAAACAATATATGTATAGAGTCGTCCTTGCCTGAAGTAGAAAAGCTATTACTAGATGCTGGTATAAACCTAATCCAGCACAAATGCAATAATGGGTTGACGTTTTGAAAAATTATATATTCATTATGGAGAAAATTACACTGTGTGCATAACCAAAAAAAATCTATTTGTTGGCTTTTGGTTTAAATGGATTGAGTACATTACTCCCATTAAACCTAATGTCTTTTTGCTATAGAACTTTAAGATGGATTTTACTGTAAATATTGCTTCCACATCCCCTTTCTGCTGTAGATAGATCATTTGGCATAAATGATGTACGATAATGTGAAGGGATACAGTATGTTGTTCTGTTACTGTCATGAAGAAATCTTTTATTCCTGATTAAGGAATTTAATTTGGAAAAGCTGGAAAAGTGCCAAATGTCTACTGATGTTGTGAATTGTATCTCTTTGCAAAAAAAGCTACAAACATTATAATTTCTTGCATCCATTCATTCATTTTCTTTTCGGCTTAGTCCCTTTATTAATCTGGGGTCACCACAGCGGAATCAACTAATCCAGCATATGTTTTACGCAGCGGATGCCCTTCCAGCTGCAACCCATCACTGGGAAACATCCATACACACTCATTCACACTCATACACTATGGACAATTTAGATTTCCCAATTCACCTGTAACGCATGTCTTTGGAATTGTGGGGGAAACCAGAGCACCCGGAGGAAACCGGAGGAGAACATGCAAACTCCACACAGAACTGCTGCCCTTCTTGCATCCAATTTCTTTTAATTTTCTTGATGAAACACATGCAAATGATAAACTTCCATTCAATTATTATAAATGCTGAACTGTGGTGCCTGGTCAACTATAATCCCTGTTTGGTCACACTTTACAAAAAGGTTTCATTAGTTAATGTATTTGCTAACATGAACTAATATTGAACAATACTTGTGCAGCATTTATTAATCATAGTTCCACATTTACTAATGCATTATTAACATCCAAACTCATGCTTGTTAACATTAGTTAATGCACTGTGAGTTAACATGAACTATCAATTAACAACTGTATTTTCATTAACTAACATGAACAAATACTGCAATACATGTATTGTTCATTGTTTCTTTATCTTAGTAAATACATTTACTAACATGAACTAATACAACCTTATTGTAAAGTACTACCCAATGTTTTATGCTGTTGATGCTGAAAGAATATGTTATGCAGCCCTATAGCTCATTGTGCGTGATTTTCTCACCTCTGCCTATGGAAAGTTTTCTCTGGAGCACACAGATGTAGAGCTGCAGTGTGAGTTGGGGTGCAGAGCCCAGAAAGGCTTGTATGACGGAGGTCCTGGCGAAAGCGGCTCTGTGGGTCACTAACTTCCCTTCTGCCTGTCCCACTTCCTGCTCCACTTCCTCCGTCTGTCCTTCGCGGGGCATCTGCTTTTTACGGGTGATGGTGACATACGGCTCCTCCACCTTTCCTGCACTGCCATAGATACAGAAGGCATCCAGGCACCTACAGTAGAGAGGAACAAATCTGGCTTTAGTTATTTGAAATACATGTTTTTTAGTGCCAAGGATTTCAAAAATACATGTTCTTTGTTCATACATATTTCATATTTCTTAATGGGGATTATTTGTTGTATATCTATTTATAATAGTCAAAGGAAATAGCAGATATTACTAAATTGAATAATGGAGTAGTTCTGTGCCTTCTCAAATTAAATTACATTTTGTAAAAACACAAAATATGATGAATAGAATAGTTCTATACCTTTTCAAAATATAGTTGGAGGTAGCAATAGTCATTCATTTTTTTAATAAAAAAAAACCATAAAATAAAACAGTTAAATAAATTTTTAATTATGGTTCTAATTAAAGAAACATTCATTCATTCATTCATTTTCATTTCGGCTTAGTCCCTTTATTAATCTGGGGTCGCCACAGCGGAATGAACCGCCAACTTATCCAGCATATGTTTTACGCAGCGGATGCCCTTCCAGCTGCAACCCATCTCTGGGAAACATCCATACACACCCATTCTCACTCATACACTACAGACAATTTAGCTTACCCAATTCACCTATAGCGCATGTCTTTGGACTTGTGGGGGAAACCGGAGCACCCGGAGGAAACCCATGCCAACACAGGGAGAACATGCAAACTCCACACAGAAACGCCAACTGACCCAGCCGAGGCTTGAACCAGCGACTTCTTGCTGTGAGGCGAACGTGCTACCCACTGCGCCACTGTGAGGCCCATTAAAGAAACAACAAATTGATTTTTTTCATTATAAAATAAAACGTTATATACATTTTAATGTAATAGTTAAATAACAGCATACATTATATTGACTTTTGGTTATTAAGTTAATTGAATTTAAAAACAGAATAAAAATATATCTGTTATATGTTCTTTTAAATATGTTTTTTTACATTTTTACATTTACAACACCATTTATCTTGCTGAATATGTATTTACAGTATTGTATATCTTCACTATAATATATAGTCATTTTCACAACTTTAAAATTCAGTAAACATACTGCATAACTGTCCTATGGTAAAATACAGTTCATATTACAGTTAAATGCTGTAATTTACAAAAATCGTTAACAATGTTCAATAGTGTCCATCAGTAAACATTCTTACCCTGAAAAGCTATCATTTTAGTATATAGGGCTCACTAGTTTCCCTGTAGTGTACAATAGTTGTGGACACAACAGGGAATCCCAATGATATTCATCCTTCATGTCACAACAGACCACACATGGGTGCTCAGTGAACTGCACTCAATCCAGTGAGAGCTCACCTGCATTATTCCAGATCACCCGAGAACAGCTTTTGTAAGGCCTCGGTGGGCGATCTGTCCATCTCATTCATTTAAAATGCAGACGCTAGCTCTCACAGGACAAGCAGAGGTGCCACATTTTAAACAAGCATTTGCTATCCCAAACCTTGACGACAGCCTTGCCGTTTTACAGTATTAGTGTGTTGGCAACCTTGATGATAATGTGATGGACGAGAGTGTGTTAAAAGAAGGTCAAGAGAGCTTTCACCGGCCATTCACACAAACTCAATGAAATAAACATCTAAATTATGCATGAATCATGATGGGCTGGAGCTTTATCTGAATGAGCTGGCGCAGGTCGCGTTGCTAAACTGTACTTTTAGAGAACGCGGCATTAATGCTGCAATTATGCATACGGTCAATAGAGAAACACAAGGACTGATAGCTGGAACAGTTCCCTTTGAGGCCAGGAATGGAAGCTGTGGATAACAGCAATAACGATAATTTTAGATCATTTAAGGACACAAATTATTCATAAATGCCTTGTGGCATGGAAAACAAATAATGGTTTAGAGTGTATCTTTTTTAGGAATGTAATAACATGACAACTGAAGTTTTTTTTTGGGCCAAAATAATTAAAGAGCCCCTATTATGCATTGAAAAAGGTCATATTTTGGTTTTGAGGGTTTCCAACAACAGTCTGATATGCATGCAAGGTCAAAAAACACTTTGATTGTCTTATAATATGCATTTATTTTTACCTAATTATTCCAATGACTCACATATGATTCATTCAGCGATTCATTTGTTCCCAGACCCCTCCTTAGCGCGATGCTAATCTGCGCTGATTGGTCCGATGACCCAGTCTGTTGTGATTGGTCGACTGCGTTCAGACAGAGAGAAATGCCCAGCACGGCTTATCAACAAGTAGTCAGAGTGCAGAGTGTATGTGTGAGCTCAATGCAGGAGTGCATTAAAGCAATGCAGTTTAACACCAGCATATTGCTTTAATCTTAACCATAAGTAAAAACAGTGACACACATTCAGTATTAATCCACACAGTGGCAAAAGCTGAACTATTTTGAAACTCGACCGCCGCACGTGTGTAGGAACAGCTGACAGTGGCCATAGCAATGACAAACGGCAGAGGATTGTGAGCTCACAAACGCATTTAAATCCGTAAACAAAGCGACATGCGTCGCATTTTCAACGTGGTTTTAGACGTGATATGAGAATATATAGTTAGCCAGATACAGTACAAGCGGTTACAAGTAACAAAACACAATTAAATACATAATTTGCAAGCTAGAGAAAACAAGGAGGCAACCATTTTAATCGCACTTACTTACAATGGAGGAAATGGAGGAAGAAACTGTGTACTGTAAAGTTCCTGTCAAGCGCTGACAAAGTCCCATACATCAATAGTCTTTTCTAGTCCTTCCTTTAAGAAACGGATCTCCCGTTGTAACGGTGCAGATTGCTGAAGCACTCGTCAGAGGAATGACGGGAACACAGCACAAGGCTGGGGCTATAATGCTGAGGTATTTTTGCAAAAATAAACTTCAACCACTGACTCTTCACAGGTTCATGTTTGGGTAGGGAAAATAACACTAACTTTCCCTCACACTTTAGAGCACAGCGTCTTCGTGACATGATTCAACCGGGATCTGCTACAGTGTTTGTGGGCGGGGCCGGGGGTTTCAATTTTCCCAGGTCTGTGTGCAGCAAATGGGCGGGGCTTGAGTTCCGTATCGACGTCACGGCTAAAGACTCGTTCCAGTTGCGATTCATTCAAATCACTATGAGTCGACTCTTTTATAGATGAATCAATAGTTTTAAACACAGTGCACTTTCAAATTTAAGCCTTAGCTGGATATTTCACTTCACTTAGAGTTGTTATACACTGCATGGAAGGTCATTTTCAAAAACCCATAATAGGGGCTCTTTAGGGCCTCACGGTGGCGCAGTGGGTAGCACGTTCGCCTCACAGCAAGAAGGTCGCTGGTTCGAGCCTCAGCTGGGTCAGTTGGCATTTCTGTGTGGAGTTTGCATGTTCTCCCCCTGTTGGCGTGGGTTTCCTCCGGGTGCTCCGGTTTCCCCCACAAGTCCAAAGACATGCGGTATAGGTGAATTGGGTAAGCTAAATTGTCCGTAGTGTATGTGTGTGAATGAGTGTGTGTGGATGTTTCCCAGTGATGGGTTGCAGCTGGAAGGGCATCCGCTGCGTAAAACATATGCTGGATAAGTTGCCAGTTCATTCCGCTGTGGCGACCCCAAATTAATAAAGGGACTAAGCCGAAATGAAAATTATTGAATAAATCAAGGGGCTCTTTAAGAATTTTTAAATACTGGAGAAGCTTAGGGTTATTCCAACCAAAAAATGATTTCTTAAAGGGATAGTTCAGCCAAAAATGAAAATTCTTTCAAACCTGTCTGAGTTTCTTTCTTCTGTAGGACACAAAGAAAGCTATTTTGAAGAATGCTGGTAACCTGTAACCTTTGACTTCCATAGTATTTTGTTTCCTACTCTTTATAACACATCTGTACAAATTTATTTCCTTTATAACAAATCTGTACATACAATTCAACATCCAGAGCTTTTTGACTGACTGCATCTCTGTTTAATGTTTGTTTTTGTTTTTTTCTTATTTATTTCATGTTGTCACTTGTCACTTTATGTACACTGGAAGCTTCTGTAGCCAAAAAAAAATCCTTGTGTGTGTAAGCACACTTGGCAATAAAACCCATTCTAATTCTGATGTCAGTGGTTACCAGTTTTCAGCTTTCTTTAGAATATCTTCCTTTGTGTTCAACAGAAAAAATAAACTCAGACAGGTTTGTAACCATTTGAGGGCGAGTAAATATTTAGTACATTTTCATTTTTGTGTGAACTATCCCTTTAACTGTTTTGAAAAAATAATGCAAATGCAAAAATAAATCTACTAAGTGACATTTTTATTTTACATTTTGAAAAATTTAATTTATTTCACTGACCATTTACATAGTTGTGAGTGTGTTAATATATATATATATATATATATATATACATACATTAATATATATTTCAAATGAATGTGTCTCCCAACTAACAATTTTTGGTTCCTATGAGGTTTTCATGGGTCAACCCTATTACTGTTTACTAAATATAATAGTGACATCATCCATGTGAAATGCCTCCTTTTAACAGTACTGCCACTATTACTCTGTACAGTAAACAACTGATTCATGATAACTGTGTTTACATAAATACCACCCTTCAATTCTGTGTGCAATAACATGGCTCATAAAAATGAAGCTATAATAATGAACAGTAAAACTGAAGCCTACCTTTCTATTGCTATACATATATATATATATATATACACTTATAATAATAATAATAATAATTATTATTATTATTATTATTATTATGTCTGGTGGAATGTTACATCTGACAGAATAACACCTTACTTTAAAATCACCTTTGATTAAATGAAAATGCCCCCATTTTATGGAAAGACCCGGAGACACGAAGCAATGAACCCTGAAACCTTTGGCAAAACACACTACAACTGACCAACAAATTAAACGTCAAATATCAAAAATATTTATCAGCAGATACAGCACAGGTTCATCTTGCGCATGCGAGAGAAAAAAAGAAAAATAAAGCCTTTTGTTATGTGCTATTCGCTCACAATGGACAGTGTTTATGTCTACGGCAATCCATTTGGAGGATGGATGGATGAATGGATGGATGGATAACTCCCTTCCTAATGATACTGTAAGTAGAAGACACATTAGCCACTTACCTTATTATTGGACCTAGTTGTAGGATATGAAGCAGCAGCACTAGAGGTCTGTCTCTGCTCAGGTCTCTGTGAATAAAGATGAGTGTGAGCTGCACTAGCACCGATGGCACCAGCGTGAAGAGGAGCGTGAAACCCTGCCAAATCTGATCGCCAGCGGAGCGGTACGTGGAGCTCAGATACAGAGCCGCCGTCGTCTCGGCCGTAAACAAAGAGACCGACACAAGGACAGAGCTGGGCAGTCTCATCCTCACTCCACCATGCTGGTTTCCTGCTCTCTGGTCTCCTGAGCCTGCATTTTGAAGTTACGGCGGACGCATCAAGCACCAGCCGCACACTCACAGCTGATCACCGCGGCGAATGGCGCTGTTGCGGGTCTCACCGGTAGAGGGCGCAGCGAGATCAATGTTTACAGTGGCGTCAGTGTTTTGTTTTTTTCAGTGGCGTCAATGTTTACGTAGTCAAGGCGTCGTATTACATATTTACAAATGCAAATGTAAAAATGACAGACCCAGTGCTTGAGAAAGTGATGAAATGTGAATTAATGTCATGTCAAGCGTAGAAAGAGCTCGTGTTGATTAGCTACCATTTGCCCTCCCCTATAGCCTATTATTGGCACCTTTGTTAAATAGGAGCAAAGATGGCTGTGAATTTTTATTTTTATTTTATCTGTATCTTTTGCTTTTTCGAATATTTCGAACACAATTATTGGCCCTCCTATGTTTTCATATAAGCTAAATATTTTTCAAATACAGTGGAGGAAATTAGTATTAAACACGTCATGTTTTTTTCCTGGGAATAATATTTCTAAAGGAGCTGTTGACATGGAATTGAACCACTTTTGGGTAAAAACCCAAAACAATACAAGCATAATTTTTTTTTTTAAATCTGAAAAAAATCTTTGCATAGGAGAAAACACTCTTGTCAAACCCACTAAAGAACAGAGATGTGATTTGCACAATATGGTTCTTGAGTTTCACTAAATGGAAAAGAAAATAGTAAAAATGCAAAAAAGAAAATGCCCATTTTCACTATCAGAGCAATAATTTGGAAAAATAACTAATGGACTTATAAGTGAACTGATTCAAATAATCGAATGGTTATGAAATAATAGGTTGCATTTTACAATAAGTTTTCCAAATTCATGCTTGTTAAAATTAATTAATGCACTTTGAGTTTACATGAACCAACAATGAAACGTTATTATCATTAATTGATGTGAACCAACATTAATAAATACTATAATAAACTGTTCATTGAAATGATTCATTAACAAATTATAAAATGAATAAGTAAATAAAGAGGAAAAACTCATTGATAATATAGATGTTACATTATCTGTTTTTTTAAGTATAGAGGCAGTATAATAACACAAATAGAATCGTTATTTAATTCAGTAATGAATTTTCTCATTGTTCCTCTAAATATTATGAGCTATTCAGAAATAATTTGTTGACTATTCTAGTCTACTGTCTCTAATAACTTTCTAAGTTATTAATTTACACTTATAAATATGAAACTTAATCAACAAAATAAATAGATTAATAACAAAAACTGAATTATTTAGATTATTCATTCATTCATTTTCTTTTTCGGCTTAGTCCCTTTATTAATCTGGGGTCGCCACAGCGGAATGAACCGCCAACTTATCCAGCATATGTTTTACGCAGCAGATGCCCTTCCAGCTGCAACCCATCACTGGGAAACTTCCACACACACACTCATTCACACACATACACTACAGACAATTTAGCTTACCCAATTCACCTGTACCGCATGTCTTTGGACTTGTGGGGGAAACCGGAGCACCCAGAGGAAACCCACGCGAACACGGGGAGAACATGCAAACTCCACACAGAAATGCCAACTGACCCAGCCGAGGCTCAAACCAGCAACCTTCTTGCTTCTGGCGATTGTGCTACCCACTGCGTCACCGTGTCGCCCGCTTATTCAGATTATCATAATTAAAATACTCAAAAATGACATTTTCAAAATGCTAATTAAAATTAAAGAGTGCCTTTTTTGATAAAGACAGAAGCATCATACCAAAGCTTTTTAACACAACCACAGTGCCAAAAGATGTCCAGTTTCCAAATACAAAGAGCAAAAATAGCAATTTATATCAATATCCTTTTTAAATTTACTAAGAAAATATTTAACCAGATAGAATTTATGAATTAGTTTAAAAGATATTTAGTTTATCTTATTTGTAACAAAAAAAAGGTGTGAGGTAATGAACAAATACTTTGCCATTTAGAAATTGTTTGCAATTGGGTAATCGAGTTAGATTTGGAAACAGCTTGCTTTAAAAAGCAAATAGATTTGCAATTTTTGCCTGTAAAAAAACTAATATTTACCTCACATTGTACCAGTTGGATTGATTATGGGCATATGAATCCAAGTTACATTTCCCAGAGATGGGTTGCAGCTGGAAGGGCATCCGCTGCGTAAAACATATGCTGGATAAGTTGGCGGTTCATTCCGCTGTGGCGACCCCAGATTAATAAAGGGACTAAGCCGAAATGAAAATGAATGAATCCAAGTTACATCTCTAAATAAGAAAACAATACTAGAATTAATTGCACAGAAAACAAGAGAAAGTTCCTTGGGAATCGCAGAACAGTTCGAATGTACTAGAAACTCCTCATACACCACAAGATACCCTTAGGTGTTAAACAGGTGGCTGGCCACATTTATTTTACAGTCTAAGTTGGCTACTCATCATGTTAATCATGCATAAAACACGCTGACCGACAGAGGGCGCTGTAGGCACTAATTTAAACACTAAAAGACAAACCACTATTGTATGAATCCTATCAAATCGAACGTGTTGTGCATGTATTGCAGCGCGGTAAGTACCAAACTAAATTGTGAGTGTTGTGGCTAAAAGTAGTGGTTAAGGATGTGGCAATTTCTTACGGCAAACTGCCGTTGTCGATATTCAGCAAATGGACAAACCTGCAGGTAAATGTGTGCAGTCGGTTGCTTTGTCTTATTCTGCACAATGTCTGTAGTTTCAACTCAAATATCCCTTCTCCAGACGTCCCTTCTCTGTAAACGTTGTCAGAATCAGGATTAAAGCATTGTAGCTAACAAGGCAGTAAAAAAATCGACGTCCAACTTCCGTCCATGCTAATGCCTAAATTGCTCAGCAGGAACCTCGAAGGAATCAACCTCCTCCCAGTTTTCAGGTGCAAATTGTGACTTGCCATGTTTAATTTAACAGTACTATTTGTAGTACTCTAGTTTGTTTAATATTTCATCTATCTGTACAAATATGAAGTGCTCATTAGCACAATAAATCTATTTATTGTGCTAATGAGCACTTCATATTTGTACAGGAAGCCTTTAATTATTTTCCTAGAAAGTAAACTTAGTAAATGCTTGACATTTTGAAGTGGGAAACTAAAAAGCACTTAAAGTTCATTAGATTTAATTACAGGGGTCTTGAACAATAATATTCTCTCAATGTCATATTACTTAATCAAAAAGAAATTGCATTAAAATATCCTGCAAGTTTCAGAAAATTTTAATAGTTTGTTGTTTCTCTAAAAACAGTTAGCCTACTTTCAAGGAAAGTCTGTTCACTCAGCAGCCACATTTTCAAATGGTCAATTACTTCCAAATTATAATTTGTTTTATTATTATTAATAATAATAATAATAAAACTTCTTTAAAGTATGTAAATAGAAAAATAAGGATAAGATGCGACTAGATAGTATATTCAGTTTGCTTTGTATAAAAGCTCTGTCATGTTTTATTTAAAAGCAGCACATTTATGGAAGTGTGATTATGCCTTAAGTCAATAAAACTCTTAATATCTCAATTATATTTATTAAAAGCTTAAATCTCACACTTAATTTTTCAGCGACTACGGTTGTTTACTGTATAACTGTGATTTATGAATGGACTTCCATACAAACGTAGTGCATTGCCATGTATAAAAGTTTGAATCAAAAATTGCTTCACAATTACACAACAAAATCCACACTATTTTTTTCTAATAATTAAGTACATACTCCTGGCATTTGAACTTTCATTCATTCATTTTCATTTCGGCTTAGTCCCTTTATTAATCTGGGGTCACCACAGCGGAATGAACCGCCAACTTATCCAGCACATGTTTTACGCAGCGGATGCCCTTCCAGCTGCAACCCATCTCTGGGAAACATCCATACACACCCATTCACACTCATACACTTCGGACAATTTAGTCTACCCAATTCACCTGTACCGCATGTCTTTGGACTTGTGGGGGAAACCGGAGCACCCGGAGGAAACCCACGCCAACACAGGGAGAACATGCAAACTCCACACAGAAACGCCAACTGACCCAGCCGAGGCTCGAACCAGCGACCTTCTTGCTGTGAGGCGAACGTGCTATCCACTGCGCCACTGTGAGGCCCGCATTTGAACTTTTTGAGCTAAAATAAATGCATAGAATGGTGCATAAGTACACAAATTGAGACAAAACATTAGTTTTACAGTATTTACAACATAGAGAAATCATGTTTACAGTGCAGTTTCATGCTAGTAAAAAGTGTTAACAGTGCAGATTGAAAATATTGCAGAAAATCTGTCAGTATATAGATATCAATAAGAGCCTTTTCTGTGTAATGCACTGTAGACTGCAGGGGAAAAAAATCCTGAAACCGTTTAGTGATGTTTACAGTGCACAGTGTGAGCCCACTTAATGCTTGAGATACAGATTCCCATGCCTTATCGATTCAGCAGGATCTGTTTGTGCGTTTTTGTGTGCCAATCTATAAAATTCACCGTAATAGGATACCATTCTTGGTGTAATTTGACAGTTTTTTCAGGAACAGATTTCAGAAGTGATTACGGACCCCATTCCGCTCTGCTCCGCTATATTCCTCCAGGCTCCCTGAACGCGATTAGTATTGGCGCAGGCTCAAGAATATGTAAGATAAATTGGAAACAGAAACACAGCTTCACAAGTGAAATATTAGAGAGGTGAAAGAGACAGATGCTTTTCGTGATGTGATTGATAGGTACTGCTGTATCTACTGAATATAGTGTTATTTTCCCTGAGCCAAGTATGAAGCTAAAATTGTGGATTTATAGGCCTGCGTGTTCTCAGTTGAGATGAGGACTTCAGAATGTGTAAGTCAGAAAGACTTACCATGTAAACAAATATGTCTACATCAAGGCATGACTTTCTAAGTCTATGAAGTAAATGTAATGTTGTAATGTTTTACGCAGCGGATGCCCTTCCAGCTGCAACCCATCACTGAGAAACATCCATACACACTCATTCACACACATACACTACGGACAATTTAGCTTACCCAATTCACCTATACCGCATATCTTAAATGGACTTGTGGGGGAAACCGGGGCACCCGGAGGAACATGCAAACTCCACACAGAAATGCCAACTGAAATATAAATTTTCTCTTTTCAAATTAATTATATATATATATATATATTAGTCAAACAGTATTACAGACTCTGTATAGACTTCATCATAAAATTATTCTTCATTAAAGTTATAAATGTACTTTTTTGTGCCCAAATGCTTTAAACTCTCTTGAAGTGCCTTTAAAACACATGCAAATGATACAGTTTCACTCTGTTATGGTCATACTTTGCAATGACTCCACAAATCTCATGTATCAACTATAATCCTTACTCAACGATGAGACTATTGCGGACACACACATTACAATATATTGAAATTTAAGCAAGCTAATTACAATCACAAATCTGTTTGGTTTAAATAAACCTAATAAAAATCTCCACTTGAATTTCCTTCTGGTGGCCTCAGGCGATGCATTATCTTGACCAGTGTGTGTAATAAAATCCCAGCGGTAAATCCAGTTGGAGTGGGATTGTCTACAGAAGTATTAAAGAGAATGAGATGCTGTCAGACTTAATCAGTGTGTGATTTTCGGCTGCCTGTATACCGAACAGGATGGAAACACACAGCTCTTCTGTAGCCGTTAGATGTGACAGTGAATAAAGCATTATGGCTCATTACATTTGTGTTCGTGGAAACCCCATAGAGTTCAGCTGTGTCACGGTTTCTCTAATGGTTCATGTAGGTCTAATGGTCAATTGTGGTTCAATTCCTTTTCATTCCATTATTTCTTCTTATTGTTATATATAGCCAGCAAAAGGGGTAATTAGATGATTAAAAAATGACCTTTTAAATGTTTTTTCTCAAGTGATTTTTCTCAGAAAAAGCTCAAAGCTTTCAAGACCCAGGAAATATCCTGGCAGGTAAGTAATGTCCAATTTGGGATGTAGTAATGTCCAATAAGGTTTGCAATTTATTTGTTGCTTGTAGGAATATATTTTGTTTGTCAGAAAAAGGGTTATTTTGAGTTGATGTCAGTCAACAAAGAGACTTTTTAGAACTGCATGTGCATTTGTTCAGGTTTCCAGACAAAATCTGATCACAATTCACTCTCATTTGGTGCTGTTAAAGGACAGATGGAAAAGAAATGCAGGACAAATAATTTCATCTATCTATCTATCTATCTATCTATCTATCTATCTATCTATCTACCTATCTACCTATCTACCTACCTACCTACCTACCTACCTACCTACCTACCTACCTACCTACCTACCTACCTACCTACCTATCGATGTAATGCAAAACCGACTTAAGTCTGTCTGTCTATCCATCCATCTATCCATCCATGTCATTTTTTCCCTATTTTTTCTTATAGGCTTGTGTGTTCAGCTTTTTCACTGCCTTGCCATTATCCTTCTCCCACCACACACTGAGCCATCAATCAAAGGTAAGAATATCAATTTCCTACAATATACAATAAGTGGCATTCTTGTTCCTGCTCTCCTGGTTGTTTTATTCAGAAATGCAGTCCTCAATAGTCCGTCTCTCCCTAATCTTTGGTCGTGAGTCAGAGCAAAATGAGATAATTTAGTCTAAAATGTTCAGCCTAGGCAGATGGCATGGCAAATGTTTGTGAGGACAGTCGTGGTCTTGTATAAGATTCTGACTGTATAAAATTATAACCGTATTATGATTTCTAATTTAAAATATGTTTTTTTTAAATGTCTGGGTAAAACATAATAATTTCTACTGAACTCAATACATCTTATATTTAATATATATTTTAAAGGAACTTTTTTGAAACCGTAAACATATCTGCCTCAATAATTAAAAGAAATAATTGACTTCTGCTATCTTCAACAGTTTCAATCCGATTTCTTTACACCTTGAAAAGGCATCATGTCTTTAGATATAAAGTAACCCAATGCAATGTTTAGGTCCATTGCACGCGTACTGTAACATTTTCTAAACTGTGAGTGCAACTGTCATAACTGTTTCCTGGAACTTTATTGCATGTCTGTCAAATGAAGTTACTCACCCAAAACATTTCATTTAAACTTCCAAACATTGTGACCATGTCAGTAATTTAGCCAAGGCCACCAGAGTATAAAGTATTTTTGTCATCAAGCTACACTGGTCAAATTGGTTAGTTGTTTTTTCACCATGACAGTCGGCCATGGAATTTAAGGTTTTATAAACTAAAAAACAAACAAACTTATATTTGTTAATTCATTTATTCATTCATTTTCCTTCAGCTTAGTTCCTGATTTATCAGAGGTCGCCACCTGATATTTGTTGAGAAGTGTCAATGTTTCATCTAAGACAAAAGTATATAAACATTTGCATTTACACAGTACAGTTATTTATGAATTAATGTATTACATGGAAAGTTTTTGCTCTTCCACAAACATGTTGCTGCAGTTCAGGGTGGTGGTCTTCCATTCTCAAAGAAAATGGTAGTGATTGTGTCTTTGCAATTATATGTCATTTGCCCATTTAGCAGACATTAAAAACAATGGCAATATCAAGTTTTAAAAACTAAATAGATCGTCTTGTGTGGGCTTACACGATGAAAAAAAGTTGTGAAGAGTTGTGAAAAGCCATATGAAATGAGTTGTTGTGCAAACTACAGACAACAGTACTTACTGTTTGCTTACTTGTTTGATAAAAGCAATCAGAAATTCCAATCTGATGTGAACAAGAAGCTAATTGTTCAGAAATGTGAACTTATTGTTTCAGAAATAAAATCGAGCCAATGTGATTGAGAAAAATTGTAAATCAACACCTGCCATGGTAAAAAAAAATGCCCTTCTCAGGGTTTAATAATGCAATCCAGAATAACAATACAAACCTGAATGCTTTCAATCAGCAGGAAAAAAGTAATTCTTGCAAAAAATGTATAGAAGCAGAAATATGGGCTCTGGTAGTTATAACTTCGATAACACAGCAGTGTGTTTCTGTGGTTATCGCTTTACTTGATAAGAAGCAAAGGTCTCAGCTGGACCTTTTCTCCACCGGTCTCAGCGAAAAGGTTAAAGCAGTTTGCTGAAACGCTGATACCCTTTAACATGAGTTTTCTTTGCTTGTGGCTCACAATTAGCCTTTTTGTTTTGCCACCATTCACTATTTGTTGCACTATTCCAAACATGAACTTAAAATATCAGTGTCCTGGTATTTATCCCAACTTATTGTTCAGGATGAATAAAAGAAAACTCTTTATTATCAAACAGTATATTCAAACAATGCCTGAACGACTATAATGAATATAGCTGGGTTCTTTGTCTGTTTGATTATGGAATGTAATAAAGAATGACATTTAATCAACATATCCGGATTTTAACACAATAATTAGAGTGAAATTGCTTTGGAGAGTGTTTTTTAAATCCTGTTAGATGGACTGCTCTTTTCAGGATTCAGCTGATGTGACATTTAGGATAATCAATGAAATTGCCACACTGAAGTTGAATTGTGTTACTGAAGAAAACAACAGCATTTTCTAGAATAGCAGGCTATTGATAAATGATTCAAACTGACTGTAAAAACAAATCTATACATTAGACCTGAAGACTATAAAGGTATTCTATTTACGAACTTTCATTTTGTTTCCACAGGAAGTCACTTTATGCCTACTGTAGATCAATCCATTCTTGTTTCATACTTACAATTCAAGTTTATTTATATAGCTCTTTTTACAATGTAGATTGTGTCAAAGCAGCTTAACATGTTCTAGTAAAGTCCAGATTTCAGAGTTTAGTTCAGATTAGTTCAGTTCAGTTCAGTGTGGACAGAATGTATACCAATTCATTTTATTCTCACCCGCTCACTGTAATTCTGTACGTTTCCCTCCACTCTGTGGGTCAAATTTAATATTTTAATACATTTTCTTTCCTGTCAAAATCTGTCCCTCTGTTCAAAGTCTTTCTTTTTTCAATTTAATTATTGAGTTAGAATTCAAGCCCACTGTCTCACATGCATACATGACATATTCTATTAATAATAATGATATAGAACCCCCAACCTCTCCTTTATTACCAGATTATTAGAAGAGCATTTATTTGCACAGTTTTTAAATAATAAAAAAAGACCATTCACAGAGTGTCCGTGAAGTGCCCACTGCTCCCAAATGAATAAGTAGGGAACATATTTATCATATCTTTTTGTGTATGATACAATATAGAGTACATGCTTTCATTTTATTTTGTTTTTAGTGGGTTTCATTTTAATATCTTCCCTGCAATCTCTGGGTCAAATATAATATAACTTATATAATAATATAATATAATAAAGTCATTATTGCATGTCCTATTGCTACAGTATATTCCATATACTTTTTTTTTGCTATTTAATTTTTTTATTGTTTTAACATTGTCCCTAACCCCAAATTTTCATATGTTGCCATGCTTTTAGGATAAACAACAAAAGCTCTACATATGTTTATTTTAACCGATAACTTTTTTAAATCTTTTGCATGTAGCATTTATTCCTGATGTCTGCTATCAGTGCACATCTGCAACTCATTTTTGCCCTCTTTCGATCACTTCTGTTTTCATACAAAAGCATATAATAAAAAAACACATCTCTTGCATGTTCTAAAAATATATTCATTGATTTTTGCGGGTGTCATCATCACACAACGCTCGTCATGCTTGTAAAAATAGACAATCCAATGCAGTTCGTTGATAGCTGTGATTTTTCAGACTGAATGGCTTTGTTTACAGCTCACAGACATTACACTTGTCGAAATTATTAGTTTTAATAATAGTTTTAATAAAAAACTGTAATATTAAGGGTAGCCTCTAGGATTATGATAGACTGTGACAATAAAGCACTTCCTTGAAATTGTATTAAAATTCGGGAAAAACACCATTATGAACAAAATAAATGCAATAAAGTGCAATTTTCTGATGCCTGAC
The DNA here is from genome assembly GCA_903798125.1 of Danio choprae. NCBI lineage: Eukaryota > Metazoa > Chordata > Actinopteri > Cypriniformes > Danionidae > Danio > Danio choprae. Next base: position 4,161,565 of record CAIGQW010054176.1, read on the forward strand.
AACGGAATGCACAGGATTGTGGGATATCAGCGGTAGTGAGGGATGGATTCTATTAAATTAAGATGAAAGAATATCAGGAGACAGGAAGTGAAGTTGGATTTGGCAATGCTTTGATACCTAGGAATACATCCTTCAAATGCAGCGTTTTCCAGTTTTTGGATACAGCCAATAGATGCCTACAAAGTGTGCCTCGCATATACGGTACTAAAAAGTGAAGCCGAAACAGTTTGATCACCCCCTGGTGGCTGGATGCATTAAACGTCATAAACTGTAATGCATCCAGTTCATGTAAACAAATAAAACCTGACCCAAACTAAAAATGTTAAATGCATAATTGTTTTTTGCAAATATGGTTTCCATCATTTTGGGTATGTTCTTATGATGCTGATTCGTGTTCAGGGGTTTGCTGGGACATTTTTGTCATATTTTTTTACTGTGGAAGAATATGGAAACCCATCTTTCCACTTCCACATAGAAAATGGCACAAAGAAGAATATATACAAATTAACATTAATAATAGTAATAGTTATAAGGCTATTAATACAATGGAAGAAACTGAATATCACATGCACCTTA
>CAIGQW010054176.1:4170384-4182235 GCA_903798125.1 Danio choprae
AGTGAGCATACACCCGAAGCAGTGGGCAGCTATTTCTTCCAGCACCAGGGGAGCAATTAAGGGTTAGGTGCCTTGACTGGGTATTGAAGATGGAGAGAGTGCATTCACGAACCTGCAACCTTTCAATTACAAGTCTAACTACCTAACTATTAGGGTGCACAACTGCCCCAAAAGGAGGTATGTTTATAATCATTACAATAGTGTGAGATTGACCAAATAATTTGATAAAGTTGGTTATAGGGCTGGTGGACAAACCGTCTGGTGTTCCATCATAACCACTCTAGGGTTTTTTCAGTAGAGATATGGACACATCTTTTTGTGATATTTTGTGACAAGTTGACATGTAAAGTATAAACTTGTATATACAAAAAAGCTATATATATATATATAAACAAAAACAGTCCACTATTACTGAAAGCATATCATTATCACATCATTTTTTAATTATGAGGTTGTGGCATCAAAATAAAAAACACCAGAAGCTGTGAAAAACCAGCAAAATCTAACTTATGTGTCATTTATGACAAGTAATAATAAAAAGTATAATTTCAAGCCCTTTCTGACTTTATCAATTCAATATCTTCTGTTCTGTTCTGTTCTGAGGTCAACATCTGTATTTGTCTCCCGCATGCACCAGGCTTCAATTTTCTGCCTTCTTGGTCTGTCTGTTCTTCTGAGGTAATGTGTGATAGCAGCAGATGAATAGAAATGGAGAAATAACATGGCTAATGATGTAGAAAAATGAACCGCTTCCTCTGCCTGTTAGTGTTGATGCTAAATCACTCAAGAGTAACAAGCGCACCTCCAGAGCAATGGATCAATTTTGGGTCAAGCTGTTCTAGATTTTCAAAAAGTTCATTTTAGGGTGATGGGGTTAAAATACTGTTGAAGTCAGAACTATTAACCCTCCTGGATTATTAGCCAGCTTGTATATTTTTTCCCCAATTTCTGTTTAATGGAAAGAAGGTTTTTTTTTTCAACACATTTCTAAATATAATACTTTGTTCTGTAGACAATTATAAAAATATATATATTGCTTAAGGGGGCTAATAATGTTGACCTTAAAATGGTTTTTAAAAAATAAGACTTTCTCCAGAAGAAATAAATATTACAGGAAATACTGTGGAAAAATGTCTTGCTCTTTTAAACATCATTTGGGAAATATTTGAAAAAGAAATAAAATTCATAGGAGGGCTAATCATTTTGACTTCAACTGTGTGTATGTATATATTTACACATTACACACACACACACACACACACACACACACACACACACACACACACACACACACACACACACACACACACACACACACACACACACACACATATATATATATCCACCAAAACTGAAAATTCTGTCATCATTTACTTGTCACAAACCTGTTTGAGTTTCTTTCTTCTGTTGAACACAAAAGAATAATTTTTTTAAAATGCTTAAAACCTGTAACCATTGACTTTCTTAGTATTTGTTTTCCTACTATGGATGTTACAGGTTTGAACGCATTTTTCAAAGTAACATCTTTGTGTTCAACAGAAGAAAGAAACTCATAAAGGTTTGAAACCACTTGTAAATAATGAGTAAATTCTCATTTTGGGGTGAACTGTCCCTTTAAGAATCTTCAAAGAAACAGGAAATAAGGTTTGTCAGATTTTCATGAGTCATTTCCAGTATTTGTATGTCTTTCCTTTACATTGTCAACTTGTTCACAGAGGCCTTGCAAGGAACTGCTCCTTGAAAAGCTTCTTCATAACAGCATGTAATCTATATTTAATACACTATTCAAATGCATGTGATCGAAATTAAATGTCACTTACATAAAGGTATAAGAAAATTAAAAATGTCTTAATGGGTCTAAAAAAAGACAGTTACAGTATATCTGGTGGGAGTCTGATTAGCATTGGATAGGCTTTGGGTGGACAGATGGCAGATGGTGCTTTAAATCAGTCATTATATGGACAGTATACTCTGGTAACTTTTTTATCACCTGGGTTTTCTGGAATTGCCAGTCACCATCCAACAGTCTAGATGACCATGTATTTTCTAGCTGAGTACAATAGTGCTCGCCCACTTTTTCAGTAGCTTTGGTTTTGTGCACAGTGAAAATCATGGAGCATCATTGCTCACTGTGCTCCTCCTTTAAAGGACGCTCGGAAGCACGGAAAACATGAATCCGTCAAGCAAATCATCAAACATAATGACAAACGAGAGACAAAAAACAAACATTTATACAATATTTATATAATAAACAATCTAGCTAACATTTAGAATTGTTCAATGGTTGAAATGTTGCTGGTATATGAAACAATCAAATTATTTATCTATAATGTACTTTTAAAAACGTTGTAAAATGAATGTATACATTTCCAAACAAAAAGATTCAAAACAAAATGATAAACAAAAAGTTATTTATAAATTTCAGTTTTGATACTGTACTACAAGGATGTTCTCATGTCACACTTTAGGCCTCAGTACACTTCAAACTCGGTTATTTTTTGTTCATCGTTTGAGGGCAAAAAGAGGTTTGCTTTGGTGAGCTGTTTCGAACTGTCGAAACGAACTCAAAAAGAACTTTTGGCCAGATTTAGTTTGAAATGACATAATTTCAGTTCTTCTCTTGTCCCATGAATTAATTAGTCACATTCTCTGCACCAAACAGTCATCATTTCTGTTTGATGTGTGCTCATTCTCAATTTAAATGTCATCTTCAAAGTTTGAGTCTTAATTAAAATGGTTCCTGTTGTCCCTGGGCTCCTTCTCTGTCTCTTAGATACAAGGCCATTGTCAAACCATTGGATATCCAGTCGTCTAAAGCTTCACTAAAGGTCTGTCTGCGGGCCGCGTCCATCTGGATGTTCTCTATGGTTCTGGCCATCCCTGAGGCCGTGTTCTCCGATCTTCACACCTTCTACATCCCACAAACCAACGAGACTTTTAAAACATGCGCCCCCTACCCACATGCTGGAGACCTGCACCCCAAGATCCATTCCATGGCATCCTTTCTTATTCTGTACATCATTCCTCTCTTCATTATCTCTGTGTACTACATCTTCATCGCAAGGAGTCTGATTCAGAGTGCCAATAACATGCCCGTTGAGGGAAACACACACATTCGGAGGCAGGTGAGTTTAGAGGTCAGATTAAAGGGATAGTTCACAGAAAATGGAAGATTCGCTGTTAATTTAGTCACCCTCAGTCCATCCGAGATATAGTTTTGTCTGGCAGTACAACATTGAAGATTTTAGCTGAAACTGTGGTTCTTGTTAATTTATAAAATGCAAGTCAAAATAGGCTAAACAAAATGAATAGCAATGGAAATTATTTTTGTTGTGCCTGTATGTGCGTTTTTTCTTTCATTTGCATTAAATGAATAATACATTTATTGCAAAAAAATGTTTACAGCTAGACTGTAAAATGTTCGTGCTGCCAAAAAGTTTTTTTAGTTGAATCAAATGAACTTTTCAAATCTTTTTAGATCTTAACTCACATCAAACGAACTCAAAATATTAAGTTGAAACCTGATTAACTGGTAAATTACAAACTGTAAATAACAAACTTTTTGTCATAATCTTTACAGTGTAAAGGTAGAAAAAAATCACCTATATCTTAGACGGTCTAAGGGTGAGTAAATTAACAGCACATTTCATTTCTTGGAGAGCTATCCCTTAATCCCTTTTTAACAGTGAAAAGCTGGTGCTAATTTTTGATGTGTTAATGTTGACATTTCTAAATGTACTAACAATGGTTCAGCATTTTCTTTATACATTAAGCTTTACGATTAAATATACATGATACTATCCACATCTATTGCTTTACTTGTATTATTATGTTATTATATATTATTTCTTTTTAAAAAGTGCTATAATTAATTTGAGCACTTTTTCTATTTCACATACCTTAAACTTAATTTAAAACTTAAACCAAATAGTTAAACTTCATTTAGTAGCATCTAGTACACCATCATTTATATCAGACAACATACATACATTCTCAGTTAATTTTTTTAGTAATAAGATGTTAAAACATTTATGACCATCACAGTGTTAAATAAATAGATAAATAATATATGTAAGCTTGTTTTTATATTATATTATATTATATTATATTATATTATATTATATTATATTATATTATATTATTTTATATTTGTATTCTTATATTGTGTAGTTGGAAATATATATAACATTTCCATTGCTGAGTTTGAAAATACCAGAGTTCATGCTGAGAGAGAGAAAGAAAGAGAGAGCATCTGTATTGTTACAGTGAGCTTCTGTCTCTGCTAATCATAATTATATCTGAAAGGTTTTTTTTGAAAGGTGTTCACAAGATGAGACTGGAACCATCTGCTCCGTTGTTCCATTATTACATGAAAAATACAGTGTGTCTGCATTTGAAAGTAACATTGCGTAAAACACCATATGTACTAAATCTATCAATATTCTCAATGTCGGAGATCTTACCTACATATGTTTTTTTATTTTTATTATTCTCTTAAAGGCACAATATGTAGGATTTTTCCATTAAAATATCCAAAAACCACTAGAAAGGTGTTATATATTTTACTGACTTATGCACTTGCATTATGTGCACTATATATGTTTCAAAGAATGTTCAAATTCAAAGAAATAAGCCATTTAAACTAGTGACACACTAGTGACTGTGTTCTCTGTGGCCATGCTAATGACATTGTACGCTCTCAATACCCTGTTTGGTTTTATGGAAAACATGGAGACGGTTTAATATGTTGTGTGTTTCATTAGAGTACACATAGCAGCATTATCACAGAACCCTAAAATGTATTTAATATGATAAAACAGCGCTGCTTCTTCTCCACATAATCACAATTGAAAAAAAATGGAAGCAGTGTACTATGGGATAATAAAATAAAAGGGATAATAAAAGCTCTGCAGTTTTCATGCCATGTCACACTCATCTCTCATCAGCCAATGCTTCAGAGGTCTCGTTTGGCTTCAACGAATTTTAATTTTACTCTGCTTTATACTAGCATGATAATAATTTTTGAATTCTTTAGCTCATAAACATGATTTTGGCAGGAGTCCTGAAGGATGTAATGAAGGTGATTCCACACTCAATTACGATGTCATCAAACTAGGCCTTTGTTTGTTGTGAATACGCACCCTTTAGTGGTGAAAATGACATACTGTGCCTTTAAATATACTTAGTTTAATGCAGCTGTGGAGTAGTGCATGCGCTGTAAAAAAATATCTGTTAATTAACAGTTTCTGTATTTTGTGTATATTTACGGTTGTGAATTGCATTATGGAATCTTGATCTCTGCTGTCGATTTTGATGTTAAAAATATAACTCTACATTTTAACAAAGTGACTTTTATTGACATTTCAGTAGTTTGAAATAATATATAGGGAATATATATGGAAATAAGTCTGTGAAATAACACAAAATGTACTGGCAATTTATGATAAGGGCCTCACAGTGGCGCAGTGGGTAGCACGTTTGCCTCACAGCATGAAGGTCGCTGGTTCGAGCCTCGGCTGGGTCAGTTGGCGTTTCTGTGTGGAGTTTGCATGTTCTCCCTGTGTTGGCGTGGGTTTCCTCCGGGTGCTCCGGTTTCCCCCACAAGTCCAAAGACATGCAGTATAGGTGAATTGGGTAGACTAAATTGTCCGTAGTGTATGAGTGTGAATAGGTGTGTATGGATGTTTCCCAGAGATGGGTTGCAGCTGAAAGGGCATCCGCTGCGTAAAACATATGCTGGATAAGTTGGCGGTTCATTCCGCTGTGGCGACCCCAGATTAATAAAGGGACTAAGCCGAAATGAAAATGAATGAATGAATGAATGAATTTATAATAAGTTTTTTGTACCACAATATACAACACCAACCCAGACAATATATCACTTTTAAGAGTTTACACTTAGCTGATGATTGATAATAAAGCTTGTTTGGCATGCTGTCCCAGGAGAGAGCCTTGAGCTTATAAGACCCTTGAGCCCTGGGCTCCCTCCCGTTAGCAGGGCGAGAGGGGAGTTTGAGCTCAGGTAGATCTCGATGAACTCCCCCGACTTGTTAATGGCTAGTGACAGATTGTAGGGATAGCTATACTGCCTTCTAAGGGCTTGTCTATAGTGTCAATTTGGTATGGTCATATTACTTATATTGTGTGTTTTTGGACTGAGGGAGAAAACTTGTAAACCCGAGGGGAACCCACGTGAGCACCGGGTGAACATGCAAACTCCACACAGAAATGTTGACTGGTCCAGTAAGGACTTTTAACCAGTGACATTCTTGCTGTGAGGTAACAGTGCTAATCACTGGGCCGCCGTGTCACCCAATCTAGGAAAAGGAGGGAGTAGGGGTGGAAGGGGGGATTCTTTAAGAAGAAGATACTGAGGTAAGAAACTGGTTATTTTTAGTGAGTTATGAATCGTCTGATGGGTAAATCATGTGTTAGCTAATGCGGGACCAGCCATGGTCAATCATAAGCATGTGATTCTCTCATAATTAGTTTATAAATAAACTTCACTTAACCTATTAATTATGTCAATAAGTCACTTTTTCAAACTTTTCAAGGTTAAAAGTTGTTGGAAAAAAGATCAAAGTCTAATGATGCTATTCAAAAGCATAAATAAATTGGAAAAAATAAAAACATGGATCACAAAATACGCACAAAAAAAGTTTTTTTTACAGTGTATCTTTAACCAAATGCAATAGAAATGTTTTTAACACTCTCCACGACTGCCATTGGCTGATAAACATTTAGCTCACGCCATTGGATGGGGCAGAAATCATTTAAAGGCGAAACAGCTAGAATATGAGATATATTTTTTTTATTAGAGGATTCAGTGTAGGACAACCTGTGATATTTACTTTTCTGCCCATGTGATATTTACCTCTCTGCTCTCTGAACTGTAGGTTGAGTCACGGATGCGGCTCGCCAAGACTGTGCTGGTGTTTGTGGGTCTGTTTGCCATCTGCTGGCTTCCCAACCACGTGATTTACCTCTACCGCTCCTACCACTATGCAGAAGTGGACACCTCGATGGCTCATTTCATTGCCAGTGTATGCGCACGTATCCTTGCCTTCACCAACTCCTGCGTGAATCCTTTCGCTCTTTACCTGCTCAGCAAATCCTTTAGGAAGCAGTTCAACAAGCAGCTTTGTTGTTGCTGTCCGTCCATCTCACTGCGTTCACAAAGCAGCCGGCGTCACAACACGCGACTGAGTTCACTCAAAAGCACACAGAATCACTCCGTGGCCAGTTTCAGCCTTGTCAATGGTAATGCTGTCTGCCATTAGAGATAAATCAGATCCTGGATTTCAGTTCCAGGAGTAGTTCAGCCAAAATTAAAACCCACATCTTTAAAAATCTGATGACTGGTACAAAATTAATGGGATAGTTCTCCCAAAAATGAAAACGTAATCACTTTACTCTTCCTCAAGTGATTGTAAATCTTTATGAGTATTGAACACAAAAGAACACAACACAAAAATATTTTGAAGAATGTTGGGAAATGGTAACTACTGACTGTCAAAGTAAGAAAAACATACTAAGTCAATGGTTTCCAACATTTTTCTAAGTATCTTCTTTTGTGTTCAGTAGAAAAAAGAAACTCAAACAGCTTTGTGACAAGTGAAGGGTGAGTAAATGATAGCAGAGTTTTCGGTTTTGGGACGAATTATTCCTTTTAAAACAAAATATGATTCTTAGTTGAAGAACGAATAAGGAATTGGGAAGGTTTTGTTCCTGTTGGTTATTGCTGGATTGGATTTTGATGTTGTGTGTTTCTTCTTGTGAAGGCACAAATGAACATACAACTGCAAGATGAGGACATTATGTGGAATAATATAGACTTTGAGACTTGAACTGAATTATAAGTCACTTGCAGTCAATGTTGTCTGTTCATACAGTTTCAAAGATATCTGAAGATGAACATTTTTGCTTGTCTGTGATAAATGTGCTTAAAGTGAGAGGCACAAGGGCATCTGCAGGATCAAAAGGACTTTTTAATGTCTGTTTTGTGTTTTGGGGGCTAAAATAACATAAAAAATCTAAAAGAAAAAAATCAATATGTGTTTAATGTTTTGGAGTGTTTATGTAACTTTTATGCACTTTTATGAGACTTGAGAATCCCTTAAATCTTTGAGAGCAAACAGAATGAAGGTATGTCTAGATAATACTTTACCTGTAAATGGCAAAATGGCGATGACCAATATAGTTGGTGTTTTCATAGGAAAACAACTGAAAAACAGTGCAGTAGGAGAAAAACGCCTACTGTGTGAATAGCTACGTATTCCTGCTGTTACCAGTTGTTTGTATGTATCCAACCTAGTGTCATTGCAATTGTTACATTTTGCCAAATTGGTGGCAAATGATGAAAAATCATAGAGCTGTACAGTACATTTGCAGGCCCCTCTGGAGAGGAAACCCCATTTGAATGTGAAGGAATGAACAAATATTATGTATTTCGGTCAATACTTATTTATTTTGTTTCGTCTGCAATATTTGGATAGATATATGGACATTTTATTCATGGTGACTTGCTGTTCTAATGCGTTTACCATGGTAGCCAGTGATGATTAGTATTTGGATTAATATTTGAATTTAAGTTTACAGAGGTAAAGCACTTCCTTCAGTGTTTTAATGTGAACAAAAACTGTCAGTGTTCTTGACTGCTAAACTTGCTAATAGTAAAAGCCTCTGTTATGCTTTCATGAGAATGTGTACTCAGACTAATTGATTTGGTAAAAAAATTACTCCATCGTTACTATTTGTATTAACAAGTGTTGAGAACAGCTCTGCAATTTAAATATAGTAATAGATGTTTGGTTTCTTACATGCATTGGGCAATTTGACCAATCAGAGGAGAGCAGACTCCGAGACAGTATAGGGGCTTAGCCTTGAGTGAAAGAATCAAGTTCAGACACTGGAGAAAATTGATGCAGTAGTGTGTATTATAACAAAATTGAAGTGTTTGTTTGTTTGTTTTTTACCTTGGTTGGATGAAAACCATTGCAAGTGACCTCCAAAACTAAATGAAGAAATTTAAAAATAGCAAAACAGAGGCACTTTCATGGACCTCATGCTCTGCTGTATTATTTAGTCAGTATTGTGTATCCAAGCTGAAGGACGCGTGCTTTTGTGGTGCCTTTATAAACAAAATTCATCTTTATGTTTTAAAGATGCAAGATATATATATATATATTCCTTCATTGCAGTTTCATGGTTCAATTCTGCCAAGTAATTTCAAACATCTTAGATGGTCATAGACTGCTGTACTTTTTATCAAAGATGAAAAGAAATATTTTTGACCTGTCCTGTACTGACGTTAATGTGGACGTAGTAATAATGTTGTTGTTGTTGTTGTTGTTGTGGCTTTGTGATCTTACTTCATATGACAAAACTCAAGTGTATTTGACTGTGAATAAAATGGTGCATATTCCAGCCCAAACAACTGCACATTACATGAGATTGTTCCTGTTTGAAAGCTCTATGTACAGACATCCACAAGCAATCATGATAAACAAAGCTAAAACAAAAGAAAAAGACACACTTGAGAAAGATGCTGTTTTTCCTACTCAGAGTGATGTAGTTACAGTTTCATCCAGTAGAGGCAAACTGGACCATGATTAACCTTGACCTCTCGGATGAGAGCAGCTATCAGTGCATAAATATTTATTTTATTGATGATGAGAAAGATAAAAGCAATGACATTTAAATCCATCATGGATACAGAAATATGACCTTTCATTAAACCATGTGGGATCAAAACACACTTGGAGGTCTTCAGTTTATTCAGTCCAGATATTTAATGTCCAGATAGCTGATGTTATAAACAGCCAGAACACTTATTTGGCTTCATTCGTTTTGAATTTGTAAATCCAAATAGCAGGGGAGAAACAATTTGTTTAGAATCTTCTCACCAACTTCAGATTTGGATGTGAAATAGAGAGCATAACGGAGATAAACTCTGTCCATTGAGACACAAAACAGAGCCATGTCTGTCCCTTGGGGACATTTGAGGAGATTAGATCATGTAAAAACAGATGTATGGGAGCAAAAAATGAGATTGAGGTCAGCCAGTCCTTTTAAGAATGACTGCAATGGAAAACATGAGTTGTTTTCTCACGTAATCAGTCCATTATTAAATGTTGTTTCCAGCAGGAACTCAGAGTTCATTTGTTTTGTCTTTACTTACTATAGTTTTTACTTGGATTTACAACCAATATACTGTACCTTTCTGTAAGTTAGGTTTCCTATAGATAACTATGTGAGGCAATTCCCTTCTAATATTTTGAAATGACCAAATTTGTCCCCTTTAATATTGTATTAAATATTGTAAAATGTTATTAGGATGACAAGAAGGTATTAAAAGTTATCTTAATGAGAGCTGGCCAATCGAATTAAATTAGGCAGTGTTTGCGGTTCACAGAAGGTAGTTTATCAATAAAAGAAACCAATTAAGGTTTAAATAATGAATCATTTTGCATGACACTTGTTTTATGATGTATTAAAAGATAATGAAAACTACCTTTACTTGCATCTTTTTCCTCAAATTGAGCTGTTTTTGAATTGGAAATATGTGGCATCATATATGGCATCAATTCTTAAGGATGTTTTGTGTGTAGGCATATAAATATGTGCATTGTTTGAACATTATTTGCAAAATGATTACTTTCCAACATGAATTCTAACTAGAATCTCACCATGTTGTTCCTTTATGAAAATAAACCATTGTTTTTTACTATTTACTGTAAAAAAATAAATAAATAAATAAATTGTCATTGTTAATTGTTAAAATAAGTTAAGTCAACCAAAAAGCGTTTGCTGTCATGACTCTTTGCCATATACTATTTTACAGTGTACAAGTACGACATAAAACAACCATACAGTAGTGTTTGTAGTTAAACCATGATAACCAGAAATTAATCATGGCATTTGTAGTAAATCTATGGTTATACAATTGTTAATCAGTATGCCAAAAAACATGGTTTATATCACTTTTACTATTAGTAAATTAGCTGTCAGCAAGAAGGTTGCTGGTTCGAGTCCCGGCTGGGTCAGTTGGCATTTCTGTGTGGAGTTTGCATGTTCTCCCCGTGTTGGCGTGGGGTTTCCTCCGGTTTCCCCCACAGTCCAAAGACATGCGCTATAGGTGAATTAAATGAACTAAATTGGCTGTAGTGTATGTGTGTGAATGATTGTGTACGGATGTTTCCAAGTACTGGGTTGCAGCTGGAAGAGCATTCGCTGTGTAAAACATATGCTGGATAAATTGGCGGTTCATTCCGCTGTGGCGACCCCTGATGAATAAAAGGACTAAGTCGAATGAATGAATAAATTGGCTGTGGAGTTTACTGACTACTAAACATTAGAAGTTAGTATGTTTTTACTTTTTTACTAAAACAAATTGCCTCACCCATTGCTCAAGACAATGGCTATGACCTTGTTGTGAGTATATAATTGCACTTGTTATCACAGTGATGCCAATTTTGTTTAATGCCATAGCATAGTTGTGGTTACTTACTTTCAATGACCCTTATTTTGATAATAGTATGGTTTCATTGTCCATAGTTCTTTCCAGTGATTATATAGTGTTGCCTTGATTTATTAGAAGAACACACACTCACACAAACTCTTGTATATGTGGTTTATGAGGACTATTTTATAATGTAAAAATCGCTTATTATATGACCTTATCCTACCTCTAATCCACCTCTAACTGGAACCCTGTGGCAAAATTTGAATGTCAGAAGACGCCATTAAGTATGATTTTTAAGCTTTTTGATGCTTGTAGAATTTTGTGTCCTTGTAAACAAGATCACACACACACACACACACACACACACACACACACACACACACACAC
>CAIGQW010054176.1:4182245-4194877 GCA_903798125.1 Danio choprae
CACACACACACACACACACACACACACACACACACACACACACACACACCCCCACACTTGAACAGCTAAATTTATGGGGACTTCCCATAGACATAATGATTACTTGTACTGTAAAGACAGAATATATATTTTATCCCCCTAAACCCAACCCACACGCACACAAACACACACAGATGTTCTGATCCAAAGTGACAAGTCAAAACCAACATCAGGGGAAATGTTAAAGGCCAAGTTATTCCGAAACACAAAGCGCTTTTAGGTATGACTGCAACTTTCACTGCTTCACTAACCAGCAGCAATAACACAGCACCGTTCGGAATAAACATGACCACTCCAGTGTTATTTAAATGTCATTGAGATAATATTGCAGAGTATCAGGCAGTTTGTGTTATTACACTGTCTATGTGTTTAGAATTCTGCCTATATAACATCTTTTAAAAACATTTTTAAAATGAAGTGTTTGAGAAACCTGTTTGAAAACACTCATTACTTTTGCACTTCTTTCATTTTTCACATAGCCTTCACATTTTTCAGTGCTGCAAAAATGTGAAGGCTATGTGAAGGAAAGTTGTTATAGTATCCATTCATATATAATTGGTGTATTTTCTATGCTTAATCGAATTATAATTCACACTATTGCAAAGACTGATTATTATTATTATTATTATTATTATTATTATTATTATTATTATTATTATTATATAATAATGCAAACATTATTATATATATAATATATATATTATATAACAATGCAAACATATTAGTAAACTAAAAACATTTGTTGTCATGACTTTTTGTTGTGTCATTGTTTACAGTGTACAAGTAAGACAACAAACAAACATGCAGTAATGATAACCACAAATTAATCATAGTGTTTGTAGTAAATCTGTGGTTATACAAATGGTAATCAGTATGCCAAAAAAAAAAAACATGGTAATTGATGTATTTTTGTAATGATAATATAATATAATCTGGCAATTTAACAATGTGAATTATTATTCTTTGATTAAGCTTATGGCGGCACGGTGGCGCAGTGGGTAGCGCTGTCACCTCACAGCAAGAAGGTCGCTGGTTCGAGCCTGGGTCAGTTGGCATTTCTGTGTGGAGTTTGCGTGTTCTCCCCATGTTCGTGTGGGTTTCCTCCGGGTGCTCCGGTTTCCCCCACAGTCCAAAGACATGGTCTATAGGAAAATTGGGTAAGCTAAATTGTCCGTAGTGTGTGAGTGTGTATAGGTGTTTCCCAATGATGGGTTGCAGCTGGAAGAGCATTCGCTGCGTAAAACTGGATAAGTTGGCGGTTCATTCTGCTGTGGCAACCCCTGATTAATAAAGGGACTAAGCCGAAAAGAAAATGAATGAATGATTAAGCATAGAGAATACATCAATTAAGTATGAATATAAAAATATTACCCAAGAAACTTTAATAATTAAATGGGAAGAATCAGAAACACAATATTTAATTAGGAATATGTGCATGTGTGAGTGCGCGTGTGTATGTGTGTTTGCTCTCAGAGTGAATTTGCACCTTTAATCTCACATTTGTGCTAAAGGTCAAAATGATGAGGTTGGATTTATGGTCATGTGGTAAATTGTGGATTTGCATTCACATTGATCTGGAACCAAATGAATCTTCATGTGGTCCACATGGCTGATGCTAGTGCTAATCATTTTGGCATTAAGTCTATTATGCGTTTAATGAAACATTTGATTGTGCTTTAGAACATTGCACAATATTGCAAATTGCCACATTTGTTACAGAGCCAACATTGTTGTACTGTACTGAACTCAATGAAACAAGAATAATTTGTTTTATTCAGGATTATAAAAATGTATTATTTATAACACCGTTGAATCAAACAGACTACACCAACTGCAATGCTAACTGTGGGTCTGTTTTGGTTCTGTATCTTTTCATCACACGGCGGCATTTAATGGGCTGTGCGCTTCCTGTAAAAACCTCATCGTCAATATCAGAGCATCATGCGAAATTGATGAAAGCAGTACAGCATAAAGAACATACGTGACTAAGCGGCACAGCGTTTGATGAGCACATGTGCTCAAGATATACACGTATTAGCATTTTAAGCAGTTGAATGTGTGTGCAGATGAGAGCTTTCTTACTAAACACTTTCTAACAAAAGTGTAATATTTCGGGGTTTTTGGTAAGCTGTCAATTTCTTGGCTAACCCTTGCACAAACAAAGCCATAGCCTTTGAACTTTTATCAGATATTTTTACAAGCTTCTGTCTTCTGATGCTATCGATTTAATGGGGTATAACCACTGAAAATATTTCCTGAGCTAACATGCCGGCACTGGACATGAAGATTCGCTTTAGAAACAAAATGTGCCTATTACATAAAGCCATGAAACAATTATGAGAAAAAAAGCACGCTTATTATTGCTTATTCGTATGCTCTTAAATAATATTCATATATTTTATTTATTAAATGTGGCATGTGTTGAACATAATTACGATTCACTTTAACTGAGAATGTTTTCAAATTGAAATAATATATACTAAAAAGGCATTTATACATTTTATCAACACTTGAAAGCATTTCAATAGTTGTAAAACGACATTATACTGCCATTTCCATTTCATTGGGCAAATTTATTTAGTTTTTGTTACAATCATAGCACAAATGCTGTAACAAAGGTTGCAAGAGTACCAAATCAGCTCATTAGGATAATTTCCCAAGCATGAATTATGAAGGAACACAATGCACTGTAAAAAAACAAAACACAATTGCTTCATGTTGTCCCAACACAAATCAATGAAGTTAACGTGATTGTTTTACCAAATTTAAATGTATTGAAAATTAAACTATTAAGTTGTCCCCAAAAAACTCAAGAATTTTGTTGTTTCAGCTCATTTCATATAAGTAGTTTAAACAAGTAGCAAAAATATTTTTGAGTGTGTTTTAATGTTTTGTTCATTTGGATCTTGACATTCATTGCACTGACTAGTGCAGGGAGAGAATGAACCATTTATCTTGCAAAGAACAACATACACTGTAAAATGTGATTAGTTGACTTTACATAAAAAATGAGTCAAATCCTTTGCCTTAAAATGATTAAGTAAATGAACCACACTCATAAAAAATTATGTTTGCTGCTTGTTCAAACTACTTATTTAAAATGACACAATTTATGACGTTTTTGGGGACAACTTAATTGTTTTATGTTCAATCCACTTAAACTTGTAAAAACTAATAAGCTGACTTAATTCCTTCATGTTGTTTCAACACAAATCGATTGTGTAAAACCCAGCATTTTTTACAGTGTACTGTCAGTGTAACAGTTCCAGGTTTACTCACTTTTAACAAATCGCTTTTTACAGTGAAATGATAACTTCATTGATAATATTTTTATTTAAAGTCATAAAAGTTACCTATTTCTTTCTTCAGATGAAAGCAAGACCTTTTCCATATTTACAACAGGCACAGTGGTTCTTCCCTGTTGGAATCAGGCAAACCCTGGGAAATGAGTGCGGGATGCTGTTTTCTTTTTTCTTTTTAAGAGTAAAGATTCCTTTTATCAAAACATTTCCTCTGACAGCCTTTGCAGGATATCTCATTAAATCTTAATTTGGCCTGAGGAAATCTTAGACAGATGCTCAAAAACATGTCAGCATGTCGCTGTCTGCTTTTTACCTCTGATTCATAAAAAACATTCAGCACCTTTTATTTATACTATAATGGCCGTTGATGAACATTCTAAAGTGTGCAATTATTTTCCTTGACATGCACAGCTGTAATTCTGCACAGGTGTTTTTCACTCCATTATGGTACCGTTATGTTTCATTTTTCTGTTGAGTAAAGAAGGACAATATTTTGGAAACCTGTAACCGTTGACATACATAGTAAGAAATACAAATGCTAAGTAAGTCAGTGGTTAATGGTTTTTATCATTCTTCCAAATATCCTCTTTAGTGTTCATCAGAATGAAGAGAATCAAAGAGGTTTGAAACAAGGGTAGGGTGAGTAATTGATGGCAGAATTTTCATGACTGATCAATCAAGAAATTAAACTCACCGGTACAGCCAACATGTACTGAAATAACATTCAAATTCAAACTTTCATGAAATATTAATGCTTGTTTTTTTTCCTTCACAAATCATACAATTATGCACAAATAACAGTGTATAAATTGATCTGAAATGCTGTATCAATTGACCACTGTAGGTTACTTTAGGCGTTCATAGTGATGTCATAAGAACAGACTATTTGGAGTCTGACAATGTGAAAAGAAAGTTATTGTGATCTTGAATTTGCATTAATTAAGATTAAGACTGAACTGCTCAATTTATTACGCTTGTGTGAACCCCTCTGTAAACATTATGCTAATGTAAATACACTCCAAAAATGCTGGATTGTTTTAACCTGATGTTTGGGTAAATATGGACAAACACAACCATTGGGTTATTTTAAAATGAAATTTAAATGACATTTTTTAAACCCAACTGTTGATATTTGACCCAACATTGGATTAAAACGACCCAGCTGTTTTAGGGTGTACAAGACTCTATGGTGAGGATGAGTTAATTACAAGTGGAAAATATTTAATACGGTTGTTCATCATCATGGGATTGGGCGTCCCATCAAAACTATGCCAAACTAAGACATTGTCAATTCTTTGAAAGTTCAGAAAGCTACAGTTATATACAGTTCTTCTTTTTTCCTCAAAATGTGCACTTATGTCCACTGAAAACACGAAAAAATCCTGTTTAAAATATGGAAAGCTTTTGTTTGAATATGAAAGGTGTTGTTTTGAGATTCTCGTTTTATATTTGACCATGCTTGACTTGAATAAAAATCACTCATATGTGAGACAGTGACATCAGCAAAACAAAAACTTGTTTTGAAAGGGTCTGTGAGGTGAAATGGATTAAATGTAGAAGTGTCAGGATGAAAAAATAGTTTTGGGCCTCGGTGGACTGAACTCGAATTAGATTTTAAACTGTACCTTTCTTTCGGAATGACTGACAGTCCTGAAGTACATGCTTGTTGTGTCTCTTGACACCTTGTCATCTGAAATGAAAAGCTTGACCGAGCGGCCCATGTTTTCAGTTAGAAAGTTCTCAGAAATGAACGAAACTCCAAAATAGAGATAAAGAAATCAACAAGTTTGGAAACTCTTCACTGCTTTGCTATCAACTGAAGGGGATACAAAGCAATTAGCACTAAATTGTATGGTTTATTGAAAAACACGTATGCAAACCTGTGAAGCACAAAAAGAGAATTTTAAAAAGAAAATCTTGCCCATTTTCTTCATATAATGAAAAGTGATTGATTAGAGCTGTAATTTTTGTGAAAGCAACAGATTCTTATTCAAAGCTATTGTTACACCACTTTTCATCACACTTTTACAGTGATTTCTGGTAATATTGGAACTTGACGTTGCCATTTCTTTGAAAAATAAAGCAGGAGACATTTCCAGACTTTTCATTTTTGAGTGAACTATCCCTTTTTAAGACAAACCAATGATTATAGAATTAAACCGTTATACAACCTGTAGTCAAGAATACAGTGCTCAGCATATATAAGTACACCCCATTTTGAAAATTAATATTTTGATCCTTTTCTCAGTAAATATGGATAATATATATTGGTGCATTTGAACAAAACAGATTTATTAAACAAGAAATATTTAATAAAATAATATTTTAATCGCATAACATCTTTAGAAATGGAAAGATAATACATTTAAATTCATGCAAAATATTGCAAAAAAAAATTACAAACTACAACATTTCAACAAAATTTCAGATATATTTTGTTTCTCTTGATTTTTGCTGTTTTTGAAACTTTATTTAATATTTTTCTATAACATAAATTTGGGCTACTAATTTTTGAACCACTATTGTAAGTTATTATGTTAGATTAGCTCCAGATTTGGCTTCAGTACTGACTGAACTAATGTTCATTCATTCATTCATTTTCTTTTCGGCTTAGTCCCTTTATTAATCTGGGGTCGCCACAGCGGAATGAACCGCCAACTTATCCAGCATATGTTTTATGCGGTGGATGCCCTTCCAGCTGCAACCCATCTCTGGGAAACATCCATACACACTCACTCATTCACACACACACACACACTACGGCCAATTTAGCTTACCCAATTCACCTATAGCGCATGTCTTTGGACTGTGGGGGAAACCGGAGCACCCGGAGGAAACCCACACGAACACGGGGAGAACATGCAAACTCCACACAGAAATGCCAACTGACCCAGCCGAGGCTCGAGTCAGCGACCTTCTTGCCGTGAGGCGATTGTGCTACCCACTGCGCCACTGCGTCACCACTAAACTAATGTATATGCACAAATACAATATTGTAAAGCATCTTATAGAAAATATTTTTATTTAAATGAAAGATAAGGGGTGTACTCATATATGCTGAGCACTACACAATTTTTAGTTGGGACAAACATTTATGTTGGCTTGAGAAAGCCTTTCATGAATGTTTGAAACTGGCCCAAACTTTAAAATTAAGGTGAAAAAATACATATTCCTAGCATGTTTTAACACATTGATTCAACATTTTTAACTAACATGTTCCTAGCATGGTGCACATGATGTTGCTATCATGAATTACCATATTGTTAGCATGTTAATACATTAGCATTATTAGGCATGTTACTAACATTTTGTAACATATTAAAAACATTTTTAATGTTTCTAGTATGCACACTAATGTTTTATAATGTTACTTGTATGAATTAGAATTTTGACACACGGCTAACTTGTTTATGCATGTTACTAACAGAATTAGCATGTTTGTACCATCTTTTAACTCTATGCTAGCATGAATTAAAAGGTTAGCATGCGTCTAACATAAAATACATGGATAATGTTTTTAGCATGTTATAACACGTATATGCTTAACCCATGGCTAGCCTGTAATAACATATTGTTAGCATGTTTAAACACACTGATAGTATGAATAAGCATACTAACAAGTTTTAACAATGATAGCATGTTTAGCATGTTTTACCATGTCAGTCGCAGTTGCTATGCTTCTCTAGTCATAGATAGACAGTTAAACCGCTATCATGACAGGTCTGAATCTCTTGAACAGCTAGGGTGGATCTGTAAGACTTAGTTCTTGAGTTTTGGATGTGCATTTTTTGATCATTAAAAAAGTTAGACAAGACATAACATACAGAGAACATCCTGAAGGTCACTGAGTCATGGCTTAATAGTCCTAGAAGGAAATACATTTAGAACATTGGTCTCAGAAGAAAATAATAATTTATTTAAATCTATATTAGTAAATTATATATTAGACAAAATAACCCAGTAATTAGACCAACTTAAAATAATATACTTGAACCAGCAAGTGGAGATTGTGAATGAACATAAAATGGCATGAAACGCACATACATGTATTTCATGAAAAACACCTCATTGTGCCTCAAAATGTATGCATGTGGATTCTTGGAAAGGCTCCTCCAGTAATTACTCTCTCCCCAAAGATGATTGTAGGTTAAAAAAAAAAATCTTTTGTTCCTATCAACACAACTCTACAAGAAGCCTACTTTGAAAGCACAATCATCTGAGCAATTCAAGGAAATAACAAAAACGTGATCATTTTGTTTCATGCATTCATCGTATAAAGAGTTACAAAATACAGAAATAGAAAGCTACTATTATGCCCCTTTTTACAAGATGTAAAATAAGGTGGTAAGGACATCTCCAGAATGTGTCTGTGAAGTTTCAGTTAAAAAAACAACTGTCAGATCATTTATTATACCCTGTTGAAAATGTCAATTTTCTGTCAGCTGTTTTACATCTATTCCTTTTAATGCAAATGAGCTGCTTGAACAGCAACTTAGACACTGATGATGTCTAAGTTTATGAAGTTTTAGAGTTTATTCAGCCTTACTGCCACAATGAATGAGCCACACAAAAATGCCATTACAAAGGTGACTGTGCACACACGCACGCACACACGCACGCACACACACACACCAAACACTTGCAGCAAATGTGACATGATGCCCATCATATAAGTAAATAGGCATATATGCCATATAGAGATCTACTATAGCTACTATACAAAATAAACATGATTTAACATCCACAAATGGGCACTACTGTTCTGTGTTTGAAGCATCCTTGTTTATCGTTTTCAGCATCCTTTTTAATTAAAACATGCATTTGCATTTTAAAAACCTTATATATCTTATTTTCTACTATTTTGTGCAAAATGCAGTTACAGCAAACCCATGACAACAAATTTCTGGTATGTATGACAATGCTAACATTAGCCATCTTTGCTGTGAAACTGGCATATTGATTTACAATTAGTTCAAAATGCTAGAAAAAAATACAATGTGTACTGTTTACTTCTTCTTGAGGTGCAGCTGTATCCCAGTTGGAAAAGATTAATCTAATACTGAGACATGGTAATATGTGCCTGTCAATCAATATTGATGTGTATGGATAAACACACTGCCATGTCACTGTCACAAGTATGTGACAGTGGAGTACCCACCAGACTCCCTAATGGCCACTGCAGCTATACGTACACTCCGCCAGCCATTCAGTCGGACTATACATCCCATCATGTTTTGTGTTAATCAACCATCTACAGCTGTCATCAATGTGACACTGATTACACTGACACAGCAGCAGGACATTACACTCACACACTATTTAAACATCACACTCATACACCTTCATTGCTGAAGGTTGTATTGTATTTCATGTCATGGACCTTAGTCAAGTGTTTTTTTGTTTCCTGTTTTTTGCCCTGCCTGTTCTGATTCTGGTGCACGGTAGCGCAGTGAGTAGCACGATCGCCTCACAGCAAGAAGGTCTCTTGTTCGAGCCTTGGCTGGGTCAATTGGCATTTCTGTGTGGAGTTTGCATGTTCTCCCTGTGTTTGCTTGGGTTTCCCCCAGGTGCTCCGGTTTCCCCCACAAGTCCAAAGACATGCGGTACAGGTGATTTGGGTAGGCTAAATTGTCCTTCAAGAAAATGAATGAATGAATGTTCTGATTCTGGACTGTTGTTTGTCGCCTGCCTTGACCTTTGCCTGTTTGATGGATTTACCCTTTTTGGATTACCTTTACATTGTTGTTTTTCCTCCTGTTTTGAGCCCACCCTGTTTACCATTCTTTATAAATAAAATATGCATATTCATCTTTGTTGTCACACCCTCATTGACCTCAAAATCACTGGGTTTTAAATCCTGGCTTAATTTTAGGAAATGAAAAAGAAAGACTTAATGTGTTTATACCACTCTGTTGTGGCTGTGTACAGACTATTTCTACATACGTTTCTGTCCAAACAGCTTCCAAAAGTGGATTTTGCATGATAGGTGCTCTTTATGACTATGTGCACACATTAGCTGGAAAAGTCCTCAGCTGTCCACCTACTGTACAATCATCAGATGCAGAGTGCAAACAAGACATCATAATTAGCCACTAACAACTCTTTGATTGACTCAATTTATATTTTCCTTGTTTCTTTAATTACAGACGTTGAGAATTTATTTAAAAATGAATAATCATGCATGTCTGTGTGAACATGATTCATTTCACCAAAATGTATTCACCAGATATTTTAAAATGACAAATATCTACTCATTTTAATTCCATCAAATATTTTTATATGGAATAACAGTTATGTTTTGTGGTAAACAAATACTAAGAATTTCCCTCTGTTGTGTTGGTTAAATAAATACTATGACACATTAAATAAGCAGTATGATGACAAGTCTAAATCCTCCATTTCTTTCTTTCTTTTTTTTTTTTTTGCAAGACAAGCCATAGTGCAATGGCATGTGAAATGGCATGCCTGTATGATGTTTGTATGGAAACTTTAGTGATTCAGTGGAGTGGAAAGATAACAACCTGTTTGTATTTATCTACTATTTTTCTGAAACAGACACTGTTCGTTTGAAACTATTTTAAAACATTATTCTAGCATGAAATTACTAATAAAGATCTGCATGTGAACAACGTGATCTTATAGTTTGTTTTTAATAAAGAACAAAAGATGCAAGTTCAAACAGTGCTTATCAGCATTTTGGATATCAGAGAGCATAGCTAATAAACCTTCCTAATCTGGAAATATTTAAAACACAAACACACTGAAATGAAAGTTTCAGAAAGCAGATAAGGTCCACCTTATCTGTGCTGCTGCACTGCTTCTCATAAACACTGGAAAAGTCAGCTCTAATGAAGTTTCTTTCCACTCATCCCCAAAGCACAACAAAATTAGCATTTGACATGTTTTAACTTTTGCCTTCACTTTAAAAAAAAAAATGGATTCGAATTATACTTTTAGCCCCATTGTAAATAGCATGTTGCTGGCATGAATAGCATGATGCTGGCATGAGACAGCATTTTGCTAGGATGTTTTCACATTGTTAGCATGAATTAGCATAATTGCATTTGTTCATTTAATAGACGCTATTATCCAAAGTGAATTACAAATAAGGATAAAAGAAGCACTTACAATCAACAACGAACATAAATGTATAGATGCCATGACTAAATTAGTTTAGCAGGTTTTGTTGTTGTTTTTTGTTGCTAACATTAAATCCATATTGCTGACATGTTTATACCATAGCACAATGATTCTGAGGGTGGAGTTCACGTTTTCATTCATTCATTCATTGTCATTTCGGCTTAGTCCCTTTATTAATCTGGGGTCGCCATAGCGGAATGAACCACCAACTTATCCAGCATATGTTTTACGCAGCGGATGCCCTTCCAGCTGCAACCCATCTCTGGGAAACATCCATACACACCCATTCACACTCATACACTACGGACAATTTAGTCTACCCAATTCACCTGTACTGCATGTCTTTGGACTTGTGGGGGAAACCGGAGCACCCGGAGGAAACCCACGCCCACACAGGGAGAACATGCAAACTCCACACAGAAACGCCAACTGACCCAGCCGAGGCTCGAACCAGCAACCTTCTTGTTGTGAGGCGAACGTGCTACCCACTGCGCCACTGTGAGGCCCGAGTTCATGTTTTACATTACAAAATAAAATTTACTGAAGGTAAAATAATAAACTTGCATGCCAGCATATACATTTTTATACAGTTATTTGTTGTTGTTGTTGTTGTTGTTGTTGTTGTTGATATTGTTGTTTATATTTTGATAAAAACACATTACATGACATACTCTTTATGAGCTGGACTGTACATTTTTGAACTCCCATCTGGGGCTGAAATGAAAATGAGATCAGAGCCAGACAGAAATATCTAAACAAGATCAGAGCTTATACTCATGTAGTGTAGAAAGTACACAGAGTTCTAGGTTTAGGGCACGAATATTACAGTATGATGTAGGAACGCAGATGTAAACATCCATGAGACACTGTCCTTTTCTCATTTTCATATTTGTCTTGTCTTTTGCGCCCTGGAAGGCCTTCATGTATAGCTACAAGGTCAAATGCCGCCCATCCGCACATCTCATTGTGGCAGAACGACCTAAATAAGCATCTGTCGATTATGTTGAAGATCGTTGTGGACATGACAGCACTGGAGCTTCAGAATTGTAAGATGAAACTGAATCTCTACGACAAAAAGTATGATTTAAGATCATCAGAAAAAAAGAGGTCAGTCTGCTGTCAACACTCTGCTGCTGTGATATGCTAACATGTTATAGGCTTGTATCCTAAAATTGTTTTCTCAAATCTAACTCACTGTGCTAACCTGAATTAGCTAGCCAAAAAAATAATCAGTTTCTTTTCATGGTGGAAATGATCTTGATTGCTGTTGGGCTTACAAACAATAGCGTTTAAAGTGTGATTCTGCAAAAAATAAAATAAAATCTATCCAGTTGTAACAAATAAACCTGATTATGTTCATTAACATTTTGTTAGGAATCCAGCAAAAAAGTTTGAGTTAATTTAATGTAATTTTCTTGACTGATTTTAACCTTTCGAAATTATGTTGTTGTTTTTTTAAAGGTAGTAGCTTGACAAAAGCATTCCTTATTCTATTATAACTCATAAACGAATGAACTCAATTATAATTTCAGTATGACCTTGTGCAGAACATTTCAGGAAACATTGGACTCAACAGAAAAGATTAATTCTTAATTATTTATTTTTCAAGGCACAGCAACAAGAAACTGTCAGAGAGAAAATGGTGATAAACAAAATGATGCACATTGTGTCACTTAACTAATTGCATGATTGGACCTCAGGGAAAATTTTAATAATTAAAAAGTGTGATATGATCCCCTTTAAAGTGCCTCTCATTTACAGTATAAGCCTGACATATGCACATGCCTGCATTATGCTTGAAGGACCGTTTGTTACATGAAAAAAAACAAAAACCAATATATATATATATATTAACATGATAGGCCTCACGGTGGCGCAGTGGATAGCACGTTCGCCTCACAGCAAGAAGGTCGCTGGTTCGAGCCTCGGCTGGGTCAGTTGGCGTTTCTGTGTGGAGTTTGCATGTTCTCCCTGTGTTGGCGTGGGTTTCCTCCGGGTGCTCCGGTTTCCCCCACAAGTCCAAAGACATGCTGTATAGGTGAATTGGGTAAGCTAAATTGTCCATAGTGTATGTGTGTGAATGGGTGTGTATGGATGTTTCCCCGAGATGGGTTGCAGCTGGAAGGGCATCCGCTGCGTAAAACATATGCT
>CAIGQW010054176.1:4195277-4242150 GCA_903798125.1 Danio choprae
GGCGGTTAGTTAATCAACATTTTTGTAAAAATATTCATTCGCACATTTTCATTTCGGCTTAGTCCCTTTATTAATCTGGGGTCGCCACAGCGGAATGAACCGCCAACTTATCCAGCATATGTTTTACGCAGCGGATGCCCTTCCAGCTGCAACCCATCACTGGGAAACAGTTCCATTCACACACATACACTACGGACAATTTAACTTACCCAATTCACCTATAGCGCATGTCTTTGGACTTGTGGGGGAAACCCCCCGCCAACACGGGGAGAACATACAAACTCCACACAGAAATGCCAACTGACCCAGCCGAGGCTCGAACCAGCGACCTTCTTGCTGTGAGGCGAGAGCGCTACCCACTGCGCCACCGTGCTGCCCTTTGTAAAATTATACTTTAATAAAAAAATTATTAAATTTACTTTAGATAATATTAAATCATAATTGTTTTTTATATTGTATTTTAATGTTTTTAAATAATAATAAAAAAATGTTTAGCCAAATTGTCCTTAAACCTGTAACCCTATTAACCCATCTGACATTCCAAAGTCATCTTATCTTAAATAAATGCATGGGATTCATGCCCAACTATGACCAGCACATCTTTATCTGGAAAGTATGGCGGAATGAAACGGTTTGAGTGCTTATACCTAAAACACGTGGTTGTTTCATCGTGTCTCCTTTTAATTTGCCATATGCTGGAGCTTCCGGGAGAGGTGGGATTTCACTCAATTATAAATGTGTGTCTATAGTCCATAGAATACAGAATATAAATTTTGTGCTTATAGAATTTACTGTGCGTATAGCGAATCATCGAGTCATGCTGAACCGGTTCAAGTTTCCGCACGTCTTTTACACGAGAGCGCGCAAGACCGTGAATCAGAATGCGTACGCGTTAAATATTAGTTCACCTCAGTATAAAGCCGCGGTTGTAAAATTGGGTTGAAGCGGTTTGTCAAGCAAAAATACTTTACAGGAAAAGCAACTGCTCCACCTCTCTTTTTCTGAGACAACTTAAGGTCAGGTTGCCACTTATTAGTCATATGCTACTAGTTAGCTTACCATCAGATGGTAACACATTAAACGAGGAGTCATGGTCGTGCTCTTACCGTTTTGCTAATTAATTATTTATTTATTCACATTTGCCCCGAAGTTAGACCTGGCATTCATGTCATGGCTATTATCACTTACATTAATAAGCCTCTGAGGAAGAGTTTCCATGTAAAATAGGTCTGTTTGTTCAAGAAATAATATAGTGGAGCTTTAAAGTACTTTCAAGAAATTATAGCCTCCTACTTTTTGTGTGTGTGTGTGTGAACAAAAGCAACAAAAGCCAGCATGTTGTTATAAATAATGCTGTAAGTGCAAACTTTTTTTTCCAGATAGCATTAACAGCTCATTTATTCATTACGTTTGTTAGGTTGAAGGACATATGACCCAAAAGCAGAGGCTTGTTGTCATCCTTTTTCTTTCAGAAGGTAGGTCTATTTTTTTTTTCTACAGGTCTATTTTTTCCCCTTGTGTAGGATAAATGACTGACTACTGGCAAGTTCCCATTGTGACAAAACTTCTAGTTTTATATAGGCTATTACAGCCATTTATAGGCTATTTAATGACTTTTTAGAACTTTTAAAACAAGTATAAAGCCCAAAATGATTCATTAAAATGTACAACTTTTTGTGTCATAGTTAGTGCTTGTGACAGCTTCCCCAAACTACAGAACAGAAGTTCTGTACTGCAAGTACAGAAAAGAACAATATTTGCTGCCGAATTAATATTGATTTCAGGTTTGGACAGATGCAACAATAATAAATCAATGAAACTGAAATGGTATTGCAAAAGCACATGAATTTTCTTCTGATAATATTTAATGGGTTTAAATTATTCCTCAACTTAAGTTATGATATGTCCTTGGAGCACGACACAAACTTTTTCCTCTTTGAAAATATTTCATACAGAACAATATGCTTTTATACAGAATGACATAATGGTATGCAGTCCTTGAAAACGCCCCAATCAAAGGCTTATTTATTGAAATTACCATTTTTATTTGAACAGCTTTTATCTCCAGTACATAATTTCTTACTGTTGGCAACATGCTCGGTGGTAAACACTTCAACTTCAATAGAGGATTGGCCATTTCCTCAATGCATAATGCTGAGTAATGAAGTATGTACTTCTCTTGTGCCATTCAAACATGGCATAGGGTTAACTCACACAGATCCTGCTGGCCCATCAGAAAACATTTTTATAAACTATAATTCATACTTAAATTTTACATATAAATTATGTAATTCCACAGGCATTTTTGTGATTGAAACGCTGTCTTCAGTGCAAAGGAGATGTTTACCTCAGATGTGTTCAGACAGAAAAAGCAGCCTTATTTTTTATATTTTGAATGCTATCACTGCCGTTACTGATGAGATGAGTGAATAAATGTTAAAGTATTTTTATTTGATATAAATAGAGAGATAAATAAATTAAATGGCGTCTTGCTGTCTCTGCGTTCAGCACTTGCAGATTGTCAGGGCATTGTGTTCATCTTTGCTTTCTCTCTTGCAGCTGTGAAAAGATCAGTAAAACTGGGTGTCATTGACGAGATCGTAAGAATAATAAAAGCTCCGTAATTTAATATTCATCTAATTCAGATTAACAAATGCATGAAACTGACTTAAAAGCACTTGCATATTAAATCCTATGGAATAATTTACAATCTGATGATCAGTATTACAGACAAAGCTCGAAAAGTCATAACATTTGTTTTCCCGATGTGGAGTGGCATATTACAGGGCTATTTTCTAAATAATTAAATATGTAGAAATGAAACGTATAAGGCTTTTCACTTAATCTAAACCCACAGTAAGCTGAATCAATGTAAAAAAAAATCATACATTTTTAGGATGAATCCGATGAAGTTAACTTGCATTTAACTGAATTAAAATTAAAATATATCTTAAACCGTAAGTTAAAATGGGATTAAGTGATAAAAACATGCTGACAAGACTAAGTGATGAAATAATGTTTTAGTGTTGTATGCTTAACATTTTATTCGCAATTTACCCAGGATTAACATCTAATTCTATATCCTAGGTTAAGGTTTTTATTTGCCTTTTTTTAATGTCAGTGATTGGACAAACATATCACACATCCTGTTTACATAAACATTATTGTGTTGCATATAATATAAATCTGTAATGCTTTAAAGATGCTTAAAAGTTTGCTTAGACTTTATGAAACAACAATTAGTGAAACAACCTTTTCTTTAATCAGATTATACTTTCATGCCGTTTATGTTGTTTCTGTGACTTTTAATAAGCATCTGGCTGTAATTACTTTCCATGTTGTCAGGAGCCATAGGTATATATTTTGTTTTGCCTGTATGTTATTTAACTTTCAAAATGGTTGATTTTATGAATCAACCAGGACCACAATTACATCAAAAAAAATTCTTTAAAGTTCTATCAGTGTGAGAGGAAACGAACAGCAAAGGTATTTTGTCATTTAGGTTTTTGTCATTTTTCACACATTCTACAATGATAAACTAGACACAAGATGGCACCAGTGGCAT
Organism: Danio choprae; assembly: GCA_903798125.1. NCBI lineage: Eukaryota > Metazoa > Chordata > Actinopteri > Cypriniformes > Danionidae > Danio > Danio choprae. Next base: position 4,198,843 of record CAIGQW010054176.1, read on the forward strand.
TTGTTAGACTCAAAAGAGGGTGAAATGAATTTAGAAACATGAAAGTTGAGGAAAGATAAAAATAATAAATACTGTATCATGCCACAGAATGACACGACTGACCAATCAGAATCAATTGTTCCATAATGACAAAAAAACTTGCAGAAATCGTATTTCAAGCACTGACATTTTCTTTCAAACATTGGATAATTTACAATTACATTTTACATAATTTACAACCAATAGTGTGAATTTGGAATTAAATCATTTTACCTTTAGATGATTTGTTGAATTGTGTCACGTATAGTGTAATCTGTGTGTCCATTCTTTTGGAATACATTCACATCGCTCTACATCCATCTCACAGTCCTCTTCAGTGATAGCAGATGGCGGTTCTGGTAAAAAAAAAAAAAAAAAGAAACATTTATTTACGTAAAAGCATTTTTGTCATTGTAAGAAATATATATAATAACAAATAACAAAATATATAAATCTTGTTGTTGCACATAATTCTCTCAAAATAAATAAAAAGTAAACAAGGCATTCATACGTTAGGCTCTAGCAGGACATGGCAGTACAGGCACTGAAATCAATTACTTACTGACCTTGTTTACTGGAGTGATATGTCACACATCGCTCCGCCATCCAGTCCCATATTAAACCTTTGTTGCATAGCCTCTTGTCTTCTGGCTTACGTGTAGGAGTGCAACTGCAACACACACACACATATACACACTGACATTATTACATCAGAAAGCACTCAAACTCCTACATATGGCAGACACTCAGTAAGACACAATCTGTAATTTTTCCAAGAGCAACATTGTTGTATCAACAGTGAACAACACAGCATGGCACTAGATAAACAAGGGTTTGGCTCAACATTTCAAGGAGGTTGATGTTGCTCCACTAGAGGTACCCTGCCAATTTCAGTAAAAATGCAGTGCATTGCACTTAGTGTAATTGTAGAGGGAAAAGAATGAAATATGTATAATCAAACTTATCGAATATGATATCATGTACACTCTAAAAATAAAAGGGGCTGTTTCATCCCAAATTTGGATGAAATATCCCACATGTTTAGTGTTTTTTTTGAACATGTTTTTTTTAGAGCGAGCCTAACATTTCATGTCAAAGTTTCATTCCTTTTTCACACAGAACTATTCTGTTACATATGACTCTGGCACTGACCTGTTTTTCCTGTGCCTCTCGCGAGCGTGTCTGCGAATCAGCGAGTGTTCTTGGCACTTACACTCAGTGTGATTGGCTATTTTCACCAGCACAGGCTCTGGTCCAGATATATATGGAGCCAGACTCACACTCAAAATCTGTGAAGAAAAAGATGTTGTTTTTTTCTTTACAAAGAGACACATAGATCAGTATGCACAAACACATATGTAAAAGGGGAATTGTTTAGCCAAACATTTGAATTATGTTCTCATTTGCTCACCCTCATACAATCTCGAACCTGGATAACATTCTTTTTCATTTTTTGAACAAAAAAATAGAAATTTTGTTTTTGTGGTGTTTACTACTCATCAGTTCTAATCGGGCTCTCATTGGTGGCAGTTTTCTCAATTTAGGATGGCATCAGCCAGCACGGTGGCGCAGTGGGTAGCACAATCACCTCACATCAAGAAGGTCACTGTTTCGAGCCCCGGCTGGGTCAGTTGGCGTTTCTGTGTGGAGTTTGCATGTTCTCCCCCTGTTTGCGTGGGTTTCCTCCTTGTGCTCTGGTTTCCCCCACAAGTCCAAAGATATGCGCTATAGGTGAATTGGGTAAGCTAAATTGTCTGTAGTGAATGAGTGTGTATGGATGTTTCCCAGTGATGGGTTGCAGCTGGAAGGGCATCCGCTGCGTAAAACATATGCTGGATAAGTTGGTGGTTCATTCTGCTGTGGCGACCCCAGATTAATAAAGGGACTAAGCCGAAAAGAAAATGAATGAATGAATGAATGGATTGGCATCAGTGACACTGACTGAGTGCTTACTTTAGAGACTATCCTAAAATAAAAATGTATCTTTTTGTCACAGACAGTAGACAGACAACTCCTAAACATCTTTAGATCTTTCTTTTTTTTCTGACTCATTGTGTTTTTCAAATTCAAAAACACATTATGCGTAAATAGGTCTTAAGAATACATATGAGTGTGTTCAATATCACATTCCTATTACACTGAATGTAATTTCAGCAAGAACAAACATTGTATTGGACTTTTTTTTGTAATACCCACGCAATGCAATGAGTAGTGCTCACAGTTTTATTGACATAAGTCATGCTTGTATTACGGCAGGTAACTCCCTCTTTGTTGCAGCAGCCGCCACACCTGAAGACAGAGACGCACGGGGGCTTAAAAAACACAGCCGTATTGGTGCCCAGCTCTTTAGCCACATCAACACACGTTTCTCTCGGCATACACTGTGTTTTCTGCCATTCGTCATCAATATCTGAAAAGCAGATTTGTTTATACATTTACCATGAAATTGCTTTCACAATTGTGCAGTTAGACATCAGACATTTCAAAGAAGATCATAACCTTTAAGCATCTCTGGGCTGAACGATGCGGCTGCATATCGAGTTGACCTGCGGTTCTCAGGTGGAGTAACGTCATCGAAGTGCTTCAGCTTGAGTCTGCATCTCCACAGCTTCCAGTCTGGGTATTCGGTCAACATCAGAAGCTCATCCAGACTCCCGGCTTCCCTCAGTTCCTGCTCCCACTTCTCCTGATTTGTGTCCTACGGAGATATATAATCTTGAATCTGCAAAAAGTGCTGGATCTGCTGATTTTAATACAGAGGTGGAAAAAAATTCTTTGAGGAATAAAGTTTGAGGCATGTTGAGTAAAATTCGGCCAAAAAAAGCAATGGAAGAGCAATGCGGAAGTTCGAGAAATGAAAGGATCTGAAATAATGATGTAATTCTTCACAAATTAGGAACACCTTTTTTTCCACTTAACAACCCACTATAAAGACTTGCATCATACAAACTCCCTGCTGTTTGTGAGGTGTGTGAAGTCCTGCCATGGTGAACTAGAAGGATGTAATTACTAACACAAGACCAGATCTACTAGTATCCACTAGAGGGCAGTAGTGATTATTAATGTTAAATCTTCTCAGCATTTTTTTTGCCTGCGCGAAGAATCAGTATTACACGAGGGAAAGGATGCAGCTGTTCCTTGTGTGATTCTGATATGACTTATATACCAAGGAAAAGGCTGGATTGCATTTGATTTTATGCCAATTCTTAGAGGTTTTTCTGACAACCGGCTAAAAAGGCACATTAAAAATTGACACTACTACAGCATGACTTAAGGAACCCTATGGTAATATAAAGCATTTTTAAAGCACTACAGACTGGACAGCCATATATACTACCTGTGAGACCTACTGGTTCGTCATGACTCAGTCTCTAGAACTTAATCTGGATTTGTTGTCAGGCCATAAAGTTCAAGTTTTCTTCTCTGAAACCAGGTTGTGTAGCCAATCACACGGAACACCCTCTGGCAGAGGCCCACTCTAAACAACTCTAACATACGCTCTATTAGCTCAGTATGGACCACCTGTTTAGAAGCTCAGTGAATACACAGATCCCAGGGATTGGATTTTGGGATGCTTGCCACCAATATAAGCAGAAGATCATGGCTGTTTTGCAAAACATGGATTGAATAACTACTAAGTGCCCAGTGACAGCTGCACAATAACCTTTACAAAGTCACAAGCGGTCAATCTTTCAGTAGGCAATGCCAATGCTGATACCTTGAGAGAGTCGGGTAAATAATGGGTTATTATGCCAAAGACGATGTATATTTTTTCATGTTTTGTTCAATGTCATTGTTTAAGGGCGTGAAAAAGTTAGTAACAAACTGGCATGATATCAACAATCTTTTAAATATTACACTCCACAAAATAATCGCGGAATTCAAATTAGTAATATTTGCAGTAGTCAATTCGTGTATGTGCTGCATTATTTAACAATACAATAACATGTCTTAGCCCATTTTGTGCTTATGTTGTTATGAGATTACTCCACTTGATTATTATCCGCTCTGCAGGTCAACCTTTTGGAAGACCTAATTTGACCTAATTGGTAGATTGCATTGGTAATTATAAAATGAGCTGCTCCATCTTTGTTTTTCATTAGTGCATTTATACATAATTTGCAGAACTTTCTCTGCACTTTTGTCTGCACTTTGTCTGCACTTTGTCTGCACTTTTATCGGATTGCACATAACATAGATTTGTCCTGTTTTCTAATATTCTCAGATGTAACCAGGTAGTACTTTCATATCTTTCATCACAGCACAGATTTGGGGTACTTTTCTTTTTTTTTCTTTTTTTTTTTTTTGCCAAACTGCTCAATTCAATGTTCTGTCACCAATTTACCCTTCATCAAAAAAACAGAATTGCAAGAGGATGGAGCTTATTAAAAAAAAAAAGACAAACGTAGAGTTTGCTTAAAGGGATAGTTCCCCCAAAATGAAAATTTTGTCATCATTTTGTCACTCTCAGGTTGATTCAAATTCGAATAAATGCATTTGTCCTGCTGAACACAGACTAAGGTATTTGAAAGAATGTCAGTAAGCAAACAGATCTCGCCACCTATTCACTGCCACAGTTGGAAAAATAAATACTAATGGAGCAAATCGTTGTCGAGATCTGTTTGATTGGGCATTTTCCCAAATGTCTTCCTTTGTATTCAGCATAACAAAACAAAAATGTATATTGGATTGGAAAAACCTGTGGGTAAGCCACAATTTTTTTATTATTATTTTTGGGTGAACTATTCTTTTAAGTAGCTGGAGTGCACATGCATATAGAAACCCCAAAGTCTACCACTTCTTAATCAATACCACATGAGTTATAGGGAATATTGTGTTATTCAAGCAGGCGCAAACCAGCACAGACTCTGTTTTGTATGTTTACTACACACCGGGTGTGTCTCACAAAAAGGGCAAATAAAGAAAAGAGCAATAGGGGCCAAAGGACTTCCAATCATGCTTTTATGAGACGGGAAAGCCACAAAGCGGGCGGAAAGTAAAACAGCCGAGACAGGGATGGAGAGGCCTGGCACGCGATATGGAAGTCATCACAAGAGAAGTCTCGCATCCTGCTGTTGTGTAGTGACATGATCTTCTATGATCCATTCAGTATGTTAGGGTGGAGCCGTCTGCTTCTACTTACCCACCCAGACAATGCAACAACAAACAGAAAGAGCGAGAGAATGAGGAGGGGTTTAAAAGAAAGTACGAATATGAGTTAGAGCTATGCTTTTCCCTGGACAGACTTAATGAGGTGGAGGCCCCTAACAAGCAAGAAGAAATGAGTTGGGTGAGAACATTGAGAGTTTGAGCACATAAAAGGCCCAATGCCTCAGGCTGCATTGGAATACCAGGCTACATGCCACACACATACACAAACACAAACACGTATGCTAACACTGGGTCTTTATGGGCTGTATCTGTAAAAACTAGGATATTACGCTTTTGCGCCACTGCTTGGAACCCACCACCCTTCTTACATAACCTACCACTGATATACACACAGAAAAACAGATTAATGGCCTTAACAGCTTGTCTTCTTTGGAAATTTTCACTAGTAGCCATGGGGTTCCCCAGAGTACTGCCATTCGTCTTGCATTGAAAATTGCAGTTCTGAACATTGTCAATTACATCAGACTGAGTCAAGCCTCATTTCTCATAGTGAAACAGGAAAATGATCAAGTTTGCTATTAGGAGGCCCCATGTGGTCCTGCTGAGGTTGCAGCCGGTCCCTATTCAGCGAGTCAGCTCAAAATGATGTTAAATCCTTTTGGATCAGCCAAGAGTAGAATTCACCCAAAATAAAATAAAAAAGAGATTTTGAGAAATGTTTATGGGGTTCAATATAATTTCAGATCCCACTGATTTTCACTATAGGAACAAATACAATTTAAAAGATCTTTTGTGTTCAATTGAATATGTACACTCACTCCTAAAAATACTATTTTAAAGGTTTCTTTATGTGGATTAATGGTAATGCTTTTCATACCAAGTTCTTTTAAGAACTACTCTTTGACGTGTTCTTTGTAAAACCCAAATGGATCTTAAGTTGCTGCAACCCCCTTTTTGGATTTTATTAAAACAAATAAAGATTCTTTCATTCTTTCTGTGGTTCCTAGAAGAACCCTTAACATCTGCACACTCCTAAAAATAAAAGTTCTTTGAAAAAACTTTGACATCCATGGTTCCTTAACTCAGACAGAAGGTTTCCTTTAAGAACACTTGACTGGAAGTTTGTTTGGGAAACTTGTATTACATTGCTACAAATGCTAAACTGTCCCCCAAACAAAGATTATTTAAATATTCTATACACTAAGATAAAGGTGCTTTACAAACTGTTCACTTTGGGAATAAAAAAAATTGATATTCTGTGGATATTCAAAAACTCCTTTTGACACCTTTATTTTTAGAAACCGCAAATCTCACTTAGTTTTAGGTTAACAACTAAATATGGACATTTAAGCGGCTGCACTTGATGTTGTAAATGTTGCTGAAGGCTGCTATACTCACTCTCTGAGGTCTGTAGGCATCCACGGCCAGCATCAGTCTGACATACAGGAGTAGCAACATGTGAAGTCCAGCACATTTCTGTTTCTTCATCCTGCTACTTACTCTCCAGGGTACCGTCCAGCGATTGAGCAGTGAGGGAGGCCAGTCTGTGTATACACTCGCGCACGCTCACAAATCACGTAGCAGGTTTCTCACACAGGACCACACAGGCACACCAAGAGACCTGTCACGGCGAGCTTTCCGGAGCCAAATGGGCTCCTCTCTTTTAAAAAAAGAGGAGGAGAAAAAGACATCAATCACTCTGAACTTGAAAATTTCCTTCAGTTTTGTGTTTTGTTTCTCTGATCAGGGCGAACCCTTAATGCTGTCATCTGTCTTGGACTGGCCAAATTTGGCCCAGCTTCTCCACAGATCCAACCGTGTCACACTCTATGAGTGTTTCCAAAATCCTGCGCAGGCTTACATCCAGTGTTCTCTATCCACCAGTGCGTGCAAGGCTGTCTGGGAGGCATGCATGTCTATCCCGTCGTTGTATGCTCCAGTCCCACTCCACTGTCACCACGTTTCCTGCTTGCTGACTTCCAGGCTCAGTTGCTCGCACACAGGAACATGTGGTTTTAAATGTGATCCAGACCTCAACAGAGGGCAAGGAGGGGGAGGACGAGGAGGAGGGAAGGGGGGAATGGAGGAGAGAGAGAGAGTGCGAAGAGAGACTGAATCAAGCCAATATCCCACTTAAATGCAGCAAAGTGGCGGGATGAAAAAAGAAGGGAGCTAAGCCGACATGCCCTTTCTCTCCTTCCCTATGTGTGTGCGCCAACAATGAGCCTGTAATACGAGTCAGGAATTAGAGGGAGCTTTAATGCAGCATAATGGGTTGTGAGTGCCGTTCTCTTTGCACCCACACTCTATCGGACTATCTGAATGCTTTTACTTTAAAAGCTTCAGAGAAATCTATTATCAGCAGTCAAAGGAATCTATTACCCGATTGTGGAGATTCCGAACATGAACACTTTTATGAATTTGTGTGGCCAAATGCTGATCAAAACTCCTCGGGGTTGATGTGAAAAAAGAAAACTTGAGACGGATATTAGGTAAGGAAATCATGTTGTGATCAGATACAGAGACAAATACAAACTAAAAACAGAAATACATAGGAAAGTTACATACATTTTAAGCAATACATCAGAATAAACAGCCTATGTAATGATTAGAAATATTTTGAGTAACATTTCACATATAAAGCATATTTTGGACCCTTAAGTTACACACAATATATCAATGTCATTGTATTATAGGCAATCATCACCGTAACTGGGACCGGCAAACAAATTTACTTTTACACTCTGAGCCCTGAGATGATTTTAGCTGATGTATGAAAGTGTCCTTGAGCACATTGTCTATTAATAACCTTACCAGAAAGACAACTAATACTTTATTTAAAATTTCTTTTTAAAACACACTTACATCTTACTATCTTGCTTTAAAATATATGTCAGTTGTACAATTTAAATATCATAATGTATGTTTGGAGCTGCTGTAGCTGAAGGTAAAGGCACCAAAGCAGATATATTCCCATAGAGAGGGATCTTTGAGAAACTAGAACTGTTGACCAATCTTTGATTTCCAGACTTTTGCTCTCTCGAATCCATTAGTGGCTGATCTGTAGTCTGAGATGGTCTTGTCAATCTCTTCTTGTGTGTTCATGACAAAGGGCCCTGAAACAAACAAATAATAAAAAATAAAAAAAAGTTTGAAGGTAACAATATGACAACAAAGGTTACTGTCTTTAAATCACGTTAAACATATGTTAATGTTGATTTAGTACAATGATAAAGTAATACAAGTAAAAAAGGACAATAAATTGGTCGTACACAGGATGAGAAGTGCAGTTGCATGAAACGCTACAGCACATATTTACAGTTTGACCACATGCTTTTTTCTCTTAGATGTTGTCTGTGTTTTGCTCGGCTAGAACTCAAAATCCATTGTGACACAGAGCACAACTCACAAATGCCTATATGTACGTCTACTGTGCATTTTTCAGCGAAAAACATTTCTCCATTCGTAGCTTGAGTTAAGACTATATTATCTACATAATTATAATTGTCTTTTTAAAGTATAATGTAGGTTTCTTTTCCCATTTGCACTTCAAACTGATCAAGGCCACTTTGTCCACTCTTGAAGTTCAGTTTTGCCAGTTTGATGATTATTAATGCCTTTCTAATGGATTTCTGTCTAAACATGTCACCCCCAATGTGTGGTATGTTGGTTTTCCTTGAAGTGATGCTCTCTATATGAAGATGTTTCCCTGAAAAATTCAAATGTATCAACCCATGCCACTGTTTTCAAAATGGAAGACTTTGCATGCATTTTTAACTGTTAAATGTGTGCAGATTTGCCAACTACTAGCCATACATGCAAGATACAGCATTTATTATATATATATATATATATATATATATATATTGGTCATTTAGTTCTGTGACAACAATTTTCACCCTTTATCCATTTCACATAGTTGGGTAAACTTAGAGCACAGTAAATGGGAGAGTTCAACTTTTTTTTTTTGCATTCCTATTTGCTCATATACAAAAAAGTCTTAATGATAGTGTTATCAAGACTTTCAGAAAAAAAATATATGTGAGCAAAACAGCAGTCTGAAGAAAGAACAATTTCAAATTCACTGTCCTGTCCTACATACATACATTTCAGCAAATACTGATACATTCAAATAATATCATTTAAGTAATGAATTAGAACATCAATTTAACTTCAAACCCCCTATAAAAACATTTGGTAATTAAAAAAGTGTAATATTAACAACAGATACTATTATAACTTACCATGCTGAACCACAGGCTCATTAATGGGTTCACCAGCAATTAACACAAAGTGAGAGTCCTCAGCAGCCTGAAAATAGAAATGGGAAAAGATAATTGATTTCAACTAAAACAGAATTGATACAATAAACAATGAAACTTTGGAGTAAAAGTTGAAAAAAAAAACCTTGTTTTCCATTCTGACGCAGTCACCACCTTCCAAAACCACCATGTGGTGTGGCTCTATTGTCTGCACATCATTGTCTGGGCCTTAGGGGAATTCAAATAAAAATATGTTTCCAGCCAAAATCAATTCACAATCCTATACAAATTATGTCATACAACTAGTCATACACCATAGATCATTTGACATAACTAGACTTGGCTGACTCAAGGTTGTTGAAGACAAGATACACCACAAACCAGAATAAATGTCAGCAAAGAGATATGCTTTGTAAAGTAAAGATGGTCCTAGATCTTATCCCACCCACTTACTGTAGATAATTTGTCAAGAAGTCTGTTTCACAACAGCTGCTCGATTTATGCTAATTGAATTTCAGAGAACAATGAAATTCAAAACTCTTTTGAAGTCGCAGGTGGATTATTTACTGTTTAATGAATACATGCTTAATTTCCCACAACCTGGAAATCATCAATATCAATCTGATAAATCAACATATCAAACACTGCTTCGGCAATCTCATTGCTCAATGTGAGAGTTTAGAGTTGCCATTGGCACAAGATCATACGAATAGTCTGAATGTCTGTCAGATGTACGAGAGAGAGAGAGAGAGAGAGAGAGAGAGGAAGTGAAAAATAATCAGAAAGAACCTGCTCGAATTTCAAGGACAGAAAGCTGCTATGGTAGTGCATTTGCCTGCAGGAGGACAAAGTTTCTTTTTATACCGTCTTTATTTGAACTCACCGGTGCATAAAGAACCTGCGAGGGTGTAGATGAAAGCTGTCCAACCTGAGAAAGCAATACTACAATTAAAAACAATGCAACTACAGTTCCATAATAGCAATAATTGTAGGCTTAATGTGTCCAAATTTGACCACTTTTGACATTGGGGTGGCGTCAGTTCACTATAGTACTTTTAATCAAATTTTTCCAGTCTTGACAAAACACATATTGTTGGAAAGGTTTCACATTCTGTGTCTGATTTGTGATACAAGTAATATTGTACCAGAATTTGATTTGTTACAGAATGCATAAAAATTCAGTGGAGTTTAAATAATATGTGGTGCATAATCAAAATCTCATAGTAAAATATTTATTAAATATTAGTTTTATATTAAATAAAAAATAAACAGAGCAAACTTGGGTCTATTTTCATGAATTACAACTATTTAAGAGTTTGAGGGTCAAAAAATGTATATGCAGGCAAAACAAAATTAATACCCCATGGTTCTTGATGATACATTGAAGCAATCAATTTGAACAAGAAATTTAACATTATTTACCAATTTCTTGTATGAGCCCATTCTGATGATTCATGTGGTTATAGACAGAACCAGAAAAAAAGAGACTGGCATTTATTGCCATGAGTGATGCTATGTGGCCATTTTCTGATGTACAACATGCTCAATAATGATGCCAAAAACCTACAGTGTCTTTTGTCCAAGTACTGTATACAAGCACAATTCATGGGCACTGAATGAATCATATTTTTTGCATTATTTACCATTATATTAGGATTATTTACTTAACATTTAGCTTTAATATCTCTGCATGATTAGCCAAAAGATAAGACACTGACTACATTTTAATGGACATCAGTAATTGAATTATTTGCCTTAATCTGAATAAGACAATAATATGAATAAGGTATTTACATAAGTTGCTTTTTGAATGTTCCTTTCATGATCCCGTAATACATGTTACAGTACATAATTCGAATAACGTCATTGCATCACCCCGCTATCCACATTTCCCTTTGGAGTTGTTTCGGGTGTTTCATTTTTAATTTGTCAACTTTAACTGCAGTTTGGCACTTTCACTTTCATTCTGGAACATTTCATGCATCCCGCCATGCCAAACGTGATATTGGATGCGAGGAACTGCTGAAAGAGTGTAGTTTTAATGGAATTTGATACCACACACTGTATGGGGAAAAAACCTCTTCATTTCGCTATGCAGGTGTCTGTGGTCCGTCTCTGACTCGGTAGGTGCAGAGAATAGTGTCAAACAGCCATATGTGTACAGACTATACTGTCGCAAAATGCGACGGTAATAGTTTGATTAAGGTGTTTACATGTCTGTACTGCAATCTCTTAATCCGATTTCTGTTTAGTTTGATTATGACCTTAATTGGATTAAATTAAATCGCTATTTACATGGTAGACTCTTAATTGTATTGTCTTAATCGTATTAAAATCTGATTATTGGTGTCCATGTAAACGTGTCCAGTGATGCTATGTGACCATTTTCTGATGTACAACATGCTCAATAATGATGCCAAAAAGCTGCAGTTTCCTTTGTCCAAGTACTGTATACAAGCACAATTCATAGGCACTGAATGAATCATATTCTTCGCATTATTTCCATTATATTAGGATTATTTACTTAACATTAGCTTCATCTGCATGATGAACCAAAAGACGGAGACACTGTAACTCAATAGATGAAACAAAAAATGAAGCAATACTGTATGATCCTAAATTTCAAATGACCAATATAAATGACAAATGTGTGAGTCATTAAGTTTCACTTTTACTAAGTAACTTTGGATTTATCGGGAAAACGCCTCTTCCCCAACATAGAGGACAAAATCAAATACATTTAATAATGATTTTACCTTTAGGAACAGGCTGCATGTGTGTTGCACCTTTCTTCAGCAGAAAGTCAAGGTACATGGTTGGAGTCCTTGTGTAAATCTTTGACTGAAATAGAAAATGCATGTAAATACCACAACATAATCTGGAAAAAATAACGGTTTACAGCAAAAGACTACTGTGACAGCAACATTTTATGTTCTTTATTCATAACATATCCATTTTACGAGATTATTGCTACAAGACCAAAAAACAAGTGAAATTGTCGGATGTTGTTTAAATTATGAGCTCTAACAGATGTAAAAACATTGTGTGTGAGTTCCAGTGCAGATCTGGTTCCAGTAAGCCTAAGCATTTGGCTGACCCACATTTAACTTCAGCGCCGCATCCACCCCATCTGCCCTAGAGAAACCCTCCGTGACCACATTTTGCATTTAAAACATTTTACAAAAACCACTTCCAATGAAGCCTGCTCCAAATTTCCTGCTGTTGTCTGAGAAGAAGGAGATAGGATGCCCTTGCAGCAGCAATTAGACACAATGGAGACCAGGATCAGATTGTAAATCGGACGTTATGATTGGCTGGAACATTTACAAAGCACTTGGACATTTGGATCAAATATAATAGCATCTCACCGTCACTCCAGGACTGTGTATTTTTGCTTTAAATCATAAAATGAATGGCATAGACAGAAGCCTAGGAAATAGCTTCAATATGCTGATAAACCAATGGACATATAAACACGTTTGCAAACTTACAGACGATAAACAGATGCAAGTGTCAGGCACACAGAGGCGTACGGATCTTTTTTCCACTCAGTGGTTTGGTTCAGAGAGTTTAGAATAATTACATAAAGCTTGTGTTTTTAATCACCTGACAAACAAGCAGGCCTCTTGGCTGGCAAAATCTTCCATATTTCAGAGTAATGCTTCAGTATATCTAAAAATGACAGCGCCTGCTCTAACCTCCACCTTTTTAAGCCAGTAAAGTACTTGTTAAATTATATTTGGCTTTAGGATATTTATTAATGTTGAAAAGAGTAATATGAATGGAAGCTATGGGAGGAAAAAAAGAATTTTGACACAACCTGAGCTCGTAAATAGTATCTCGGGTCTAAGTGAATCACCTTCCTACGGAGTTTCCCCACTTTTTTGTGCAAAGGATTTTCCATAACTTGTCATTTGTTAAACATTACAGAATAGAGATTTCAAAAATGATTATAAAATTCTAATTTAGAAATATTTGCTTACTACTAATTCAGACCAAACAATGGTCACAGTTTTACCTGAACAGAATTAACTCGAAGTTGACACTTGAAATGGCACTTGAAGACCTATTCTGCACAAGTATAACATTTTAATGACTATTTATGATTTGGTGGAAATCTCTGATACTGCTACATGAATCTGGAGAAAGTAAGAATCACATTTTTGCTTGTTTGTTTAAAACATAAATCACGATTTTCCCACATTCCAAATTATCAAAAAAAAACATGATCTGGCAATATGTTGGGAAACACTGTGGCTCAGTGGTTAGCACTGTCTCCTCACAGCAAGAAGGTTGCTGGTCCGAGCCCCGGCTGGGTTAGTTGGCGTTTCTGTGTGGAGTTTGCATGTTCTCCCCGTGCTTGTGTGGGTTTCTCTCAGGTGCTCCGGTTTCCCCCACAGTCTAAAGACATGTGCTATAGGTGAATTGAATAAACTAAATTGGCCGTAATGTATATGTGTGAATGAGTGTCTATGGATGTTTCCCATGGGTTGCAGCTGGAAGGGCATCCGCTGTGTAAAACATATGCTGGATAAGTTGGTGGTTCATTCCGCTGTGGCGACCCCTGATGAATAAAGGGACTAAGTTGAAGGAAAATGATGGAAATGGGCCATAGTGTACGTGTGTGACTGTGAGAGTGTATGGGTGTTTCCCAGCACTGGGTTGCAGCTGGAAGGGCATCTGCTGTGTAAAACATATGCATTCCGCTGTGGCAACCCCTAATAAATAAAGGGGCTAAGCCGAAGGAAAATAAATGAATGACAATATTTTATTTATGGAGCTCTATGTAAAAATATGTTTAAAGTGGTTTGAATAAATGATTCAATAGCTCAATTATAAACACTTGTTTCATTACTGGATGAATCAGCATTCTTGGATGAATCAGTTGAATCTATTAGGTTTTTATAGTTATAATCAAGTAGTTATAGACAATAGAGCTAACATGAATGATTTAAACAAAATTACAATTCTTTCACAATGGAACGTACACCTCCACAGCATATCTGCGGTTTCTAATACCACAAGCTGAAATAAAACACCATGATTGTAGCTTGTACTTGAAACCAAATACCTTTACTCCAAGAGCTTCACCAGAGATGACGGTCACAGTCACTCCATCTTTGCTGGGTTTAGGAATCTCTTTGCTTTTTAACTCCTGATACTGAGGCTCCACCATCTTATCTGTGCTTTTCAGGTTTACCCAAAGCTGAAGGCCATGAATGCGTCCATCCGACACAGGCATCTCAGCATGAATCACCCCACGACCTGCAGTCATCCACTAACACAACAGAAAGCGAACATTTATCTAAGTAAGAAAGGAAACTATTGATTTACTCTCCCAATTGCCAAACTAAGTTGTAGGAATCACAGTGTTCAATGTCATCTTCATGTTGTGCATACAAAACATTTATGAGCTTTTATTTCAGCTTTACAATAACAGATTTATATGCCTTATGGGGTACGTTTTGTTCTCGTCTTCCTTTCTCCTTGTCTCTTAGTGGAAATTTCCATTCGTTCCCTTTCGAGGAGCCATAGTCATAAACACTCAGAAGCTTTTTCCTAGTTTGAGCTCCTGGTATTATTAGGGAGTCCCCGAGTGTTTAATGGTGACACAGTTTCACCCCAGTAGCTGGAGGTTGGGTGTGAGATGTAGTTAAAGTAGTGAGGGCTACAGACATATTAAAGACCCATTAAAACATTCCCTCACTGACCAGGGAGAACGGGAGACAGCTTTACGACACAGGAAAACTCAGGAAGTGCCCTACAGACATACAAGCTCTTAGTCCATTTGGCGAACGTGTGTGTGCTTGAATATAACATCCTATTAAACTTAAATACATTTCATTAAGGCTTTAACTATAATTGTTTTAACATTTTAATTTTCAATCAATTTTTACAGCTTAAATATGAAACAATAAGAATTGTGGCTTACACTTTTAACAACACCCAATATTAGATATTTAGTCTATAACTTAGCTCACCCAAAAATTAAAACTGCCTCACTGTTTGCTCTCCCTTGTGTGGTTTTAAACCATTAAGTTTCTTTATTCTGTTGAACAAAAAAATGAAGATATTTCTAAAAATGCTGGTTGATCCATTGACTTCAATAAATGGAAAAAAATTCTATGGAAGTCAACGAGTGCCTTCAACCAAAATTCTTCAAAATATCTTATGTGTTCAACAGAAGAAACAACTCAAATAGGTTTTGAACAAGTGAAAGGTGAGTAAATGATGTCAGAGATTATATTTTTGGGGTAAAATATCCCTTTCAGTTCACATTCTAATGATTTTGCTAACATTCTGCTAGCAAAATAGTCTATATTCAATGGTGTAACAATACACGAAGCATGCAGATGTCACATTTTTGTCATCACAGTGAATTTACCTGACCAATTTGAACTCATTATAAAAAATCAGTTTGAGTACATCACAACTGTGTGTGGATTACAATTGAAATCACTGGATTTCACCTGCAAATGTTCAGCGAACAGCAGTATATATGCCATTAAGTAATGTTTCATCAGTTTGAGTGAGACTTTAAGAAAACCTGCTTGACAACACAGTGAACCTATCTGAAAATCTTTGAGTAAATCTTTTCCAAAATTCTAAATTTTGTAGATTACTGTTGAAATCACTCTATTTAACTGAAATGAAATTGGCATATAACAATACAAAATGAACCTTAAGTAATGTTTTGAAAAATGTTAAGCAAACCTCTTTTGTCAATTGGTAAAATGTGCATTTTAACTTGCATTTTAAATATGCATACATTTTTGGCCAAAATTCCCAAGTGTATGTATTACAGCTGAAATTGCTGGGTTTTGCCTACAAATTCATAATCCTGTGGATTACTTTTGAAATTACGACCAGTTGTGACCAGAAATACTGGCACCTTAAAGGCGCAATATGTATGATTTTTTAATTTAAAATATCCAAAAAACACTAGAACAGTGTTATATATTTTGCTGACTGATTATATTTTGCTGACCTAAATTATCCCAAATGTTTCAAAGAATACTTAAATCCAGAATGCTAGAACAATAAGCTATTTTAACTAGTGACATGCTTTAGCCTTTGTTTGTTGTGAATACGTGCCATCTAGTGGTGAAAAATACATACAGTGTCTTTAAGTAATGTTTCAGCATTTCAAGACATTTTAAACAATCCTTTTTATCAGCACTGCGAATTTGCATAAGCAATCTGAGTAAATCTTTTGCATTACTAATTAACTGACTGGATTTGTGTATAAATTAACCATACAATGGTAAAAATAACCACACTTCAAGTACTGCTTTAATTATTTCAGGAGATGTTAAGCAGGTTTATGGATGTTCTACCTGAAGGTCTCCAGGTTCCAGCTTCCCGGTGTGACCGCAGGAGTCTTCATGGGCCGTTACTCCACTCAACAAGTATGTTACCTGTGCAAAAAAGAAAATGGTTTTAACCATACATTTTTAACTCACAGATATGAAGTTGGAGTAGTCGAGTATGTAGGAGTTCCTTAGGGAAATATTGACGTAAAAAGACACTAAGTATGGAAAAGTCATCAACTTGACTTTCATTTAGAGGAAAATAAACATGTCAGGAATTGTACAGGTGAAAGGTGAAACATATTTCAGGGCCTGTGTTTACAGAATAAACACAAAAGGTTTATGTTCAAGGGACTTTGGTAATGTCCTGATGGACTATAAAGTTAAATGCAAAAAACAGATTTACTTTAATCATATGGATGTTAGTAACTGACGTTCAAATAAACATTTGATTGAAATGCTACAGTAAACGAAAATATAGCTATAGATTTTTATATAAATGTCTCTTAAAGGTCTTTCATACATAGTTCTGTCAAGACATAGCATGAGACATAAATGGACAGTTCACCCAAAACTGAAAATCCTGTCATCATTTACTCACCCTTTACTTGTTCCAAACCTGTTTTGAGTTTATTTTTTTTCTGTTGAACACAAAAGAAGATATTTTAAAGAAAGCTGGAAACCTGCAACCGTTGACTTCCGTGGTATTTGTTTTTCCTACTATGGATGTCAATGTTTACAGGTTTTCAGCTTTCTTCAAAATATCTCATAAAGATTTTTAACCACTTGAGGGTGAATAAATATTAGAAAATTTGGTTCCACTTTTTTTATTAGGTGGCCTTTACTACTATTTACTTGCATCAAAAAAATAAATACAATGTTCTTCCTGTGCAAGTAAGTAGAACACAGAACATTTCTGGTGCTTTTGAGGTGAGATAAAGGTAGGATTAGGGACGGGTTTGGTGGTATGGGTAGGTTGAAGGTGTAAGGGATGGTCATCTAATTACAAATGTAATCACAGAAATTAATTACAGAATTACAAGTAGGTATTTAATAAAACATAAGTACACTGTAAAAATATGGATTTGCACAATAAGTACATTGTAACAAATTATTAATTCCAGTGTAAGTACATATTAGGTAAGGTCACTTAATATAAAATGGGACCAAAAATTTCCATTGTTGTGAACTTCCTTTAACACAAGATTAGGGTGGCACGGTGGCTCAGTGGTTAGCACTGTCACCTCACAGCAAGAAAGTTGCTAGTTTGAGTCCCAGCTGGGCCAGTTGGTGTTTATGTGTGGAGTTTGCATGTTCTCCCCGTGTTAACATGGGTTTCCTCTGGGTGCTCCGGTTTCCCCAACAATCCAAAGACATGCACTACAGGTGAATTGGATGATTTAAATTGGCCGTAGTGTATGAGTGTGTGTGTGAATGCAAGAGTGTATGGGTGTTTCCCAGTACTGGAAGGGCATCCGCTGCGTAAAACGTATGCCGGAATAGTTGGCGGTTTATTCTACTGTGGCGACCCCTGATAAATAAGGGACTAAGCCGAAGGAAAATGAATGAATGAATGAATGACAACCAAATTAGCTTTGCCAAACTGATTAAAAGTGTGCCTTCAATGCAATGTAAATCATGTTGGATAAAACTGCATAAATGTAAATGTTAATAAATCCTAATATATCAAAATCAAAATTTTTTATATATACAACAAGATTTAACCAAATAACTAAAACTGCTGGCAGCCATTTAACATTTCTCCACTGAAAAGCAAAAATGAATCTGAATGGTCAGCTCAGATGGTCCGATATACAGAGTGGACAAATTGCATGTAATCTTCCATCCAGACAATGCTGCTCTCTGTGGGATGCAGGAGGCAGGGTACAAGGTCAACATTTGACTTTTGAGGTCTGCTTGACCCGTGGCCACAGGCAGCCTGTGATCTTGAAGCACAGCTGTTATCTGAGGGTCACATGACCACTCACAGCAAGCACACCTGCATTTCTCAGGCAAAAAGACAGATTCTGCCTGAATTAAACCTCTAGAAAGCACATTTATCCCTTCACAGCCTCGTTTTAATTTGCATCTATCCTGACTGAAGTCTGTTGTCTATTGTTTGTGTGTGTTATACATCTCTGCATAACAAATGACCACTTTAGAGAGAATAAATGTTTATTTTTTTACAGGATTTGGCTCGAGAGCGCTCACTTAATGAGTCAGTTTCCAGGCAAATCTCTCAATTACGCTTACAAATATTGGAAGAAAAATCCATTCATGAAAGAAGGTGACATGCAGAGTGAGTCATTCTCTACAGAGTTTGAGATTAAAGTGCTGGCAAATGATGACTTCAAGCCCATAAACAAGTCTTAATGATTTCCACAGTCGCACAGAACCACTTTCCATAGGGACAGTTTGTGCCAGAGACCTTGCCAAACTGTGAGTAAACAAATGGGTACATCAGATGTTGTAAATAAATAATCAAAGAGACAAACTCGGAGTAGATCGGCTTTTCTTTAGTCAAGTTTCAGATAATACTCTCAGGACTTGTTCTGGCCAAAACACTGTCATTTTGAAGGAAGCGTTTTTAATGACCGTACATCCTGAAACACTGCAAACAGTACTTGAGGATTTAAACAGCCAGAGATGATACTGGATACATACAGATTTCAATGTCTTTGTGGTGTACTATCATGTCAATGGGTTTCTTAATATCACTTAATGCACTACCATAAAGTCACCATTATGAATATTCTATATTCTAAGCAAAATGTCATAATTATCCATTGTGGTCAAGCAATAACATATTTGTGCATTGTTTGATGTCACAATATCATTTAACCATTTAACCATATATGTAGTTATAACATGGTTATAACAGGTTAAATACATGCCTGCTAACAAATTACATTAACAAATAGACATTATCAAAGCTAACATACACATAACCCTAAAGACTCGGATGCTCTGCTGCCCTAAAACTTTGGCTAGATTTTTAAGAACTTGCGAGCCCTCTAGTGGACAGTGGTGCATCTAATCTCTAATTTTGATGAGACATTCTCAATTTATTTTCTTTTCCGCGTGTATTTTTAATTAAATAATGTTGAAGACGTTCATTTAGATTTAGGTGAAAAATGTAACATTTAATCATTCAGGCTGCTGTATAAACATCGTTCGGGAGGACAGGAAACGGTGGCATCACGCTGTACGCGTTACTTTTATAATCGATGTTATGGGAGAACTGCCGTTTGTAATATTAAGTTTAACTGGAACAGTTTTTTATTGTATATCAGGCGCCTAATACAATTATACAGTTAAACATTAACATGTACCAGTGTCTTCTTAAGACAAAAAATAAATGGGATGAGAATTGAATACATCCAAATACGAAAAACGTTTTATGAGCCACCATACGCCCTCTGGCGGAATGTAGGGTGTTGTTCTGAATTTAAACAACTTCAAACTACTCGCTAGTAATATTAGCAGGCCATTCACTTCATTTAATTTCATCGGACTGCATCGATTTAACAAGAGTCGCTTTTTCCATTCGCAGCAGTGTGTTAATTCATAATGTAAAGGTTATCGATATAATAGCTTCTTTGCCGCTGGGAAATACATAGTCTTTACCGTCTCAAATCCACGGTGAGGATGATCAGGAAAACCAGCTGGTTTGGCGATACAGAATTCATCCAGCATCAAGAAAGGGTCCAGATTCTTTTGCTGGAAAACAATTGATTTTGTGCATTACAATTATCATACATTTCAAAATAATAATAGTACAACAACAACAACATGCATTTCAAATCCGTAATAGCAATGATGCTAAAATCAGAATAAAACGTACCTCTTTCCGTCCAATACTCCTGCGAACTCGAGCCCCGACTCCTTCAGACTGTTCGACGCTCAAAACGACTTTTGAAACTTTTCTTATCATCATAAACACCTTTATGTCTCCCTGTGATCACAATATAGCTTCAGTTCTCAGATTGCGAGGGCTCAAATACACCGAGATCAAGACGTTTATTTAGACACAAATGCCCACTACAATAATATTCGCTGTTTCTCTGTATATACAGTAGTTCATGCTACGACATGTGTGTTTTTATACTGTGTTGACGTTTTGGGTTTGCCATGGCTTACTTCCTTTGCAATGACATCTCTTCAGATTCCGATTATTTAAAGGCGCAGTGCAAGTCACAATGACTATGCAATATTGTGAGCCACAAAAGAGTGACTGTGCATTTACATATTACATGAGAGGTTAAGAAAATGAGAATCTCTTAACAAAACTAGAACAATTTATTAGTCATCTTCTGTCCTAAAGTGACATTTTAAAGCTGTTCTCAGCATTTCCCGTATGAATCACTCTCTTCCTTGATGCTGTCAGTTTGATATCCAATGCTGTTGATCTGGTTCCTCCTCTCTCCTCAGGTGTATTATAGCCACATGAGGCCATGCATGTGTGAAATGTACTCCTCAGTGCAGGTCTTCTCCATGCATGCTTTTTTACTCTCATCTAGTCCACTGTGTTGAGCTATGAGGTCTTTGAAAATTCGTATACTTGCAGCTTGACCCCCTGCGAGGTTCACAGCATGTGGCCCAACCTGTGGATATTTCATATAGTTATTATCTGTAAGTGCATGTGTTTTCTTTTGTGCAATTAAAGAATTTGCTTAGTGTTTATAGTGTAATTTTTAAGGCTAAACCTAAAAGTATTAAACAGGTATTATATATTATTGCATTTTATAGGATATTTTTTTTAACATTTTCTATGTCGCGACAGAGCTTACTGTATATGCAAAACAATGGATCATTATGGTCTGTCGACATTTACTGTAGGTCTGTAAATATGATATATTTTTAATCAGTTGAAAACTTAAGATCTTTCAGAGTTGTTAAGTCAAAAAAGCAGTCATAAAAAAGCAGTCCTAACCCTGACAGTCACATAAAAAAGAGGATTTGCTACAAGTACACATGTTTTGGTGCCTGGATTGAACTGTAATGGGTCATAAGCTAAAACATGTATGCTTAAGCATTCTATCATTTTTTTATGGTTACATCTTGTAACACGTCTTGTTTTTGGTTTGTTTTGATGTTTTTGATTCTTGTTGCAATAATTTTCAGTCAACTTTCACCAGAGTTCATTTGGAAGAGGACTGAGACCTCTGAAAAATGATTCTGTCTGCTTTCAAATAAACTCTGATGCCACGGAAATATGAACATGCAGCATGGTTCTTTTATTGCATGTGAAGGTTTGGATGGCATAGTTTACACTAATTAAAATGAACTGCACTAACTGAGCAACAGCAACTGGGTTTATTTTAACCCCTTGTGGTCTTAGAATTTTTTATACACCGTTCAGCCTTCGGGTCAAAAATGACTAAACCACTAAAATAAAGCAGCTAAATTTAAATTCAATCTTCAAATCTCTTCTATTTTGACCTGTAAGTCAACAGGAGTGTGAATCAAACCAAAACTGCAAACTGATGTGAAAAAAATGTGAACACACCCTTAGTAGTATCTGCAGTCTTAAAAATAATATTGTGTTAGTGTGCTGAACAATAGCAAATATTTCAGTGATGACCCACAGTATGATGACTCACGTCTTTCACCTTATTTTACACTTATTACATATACAATTATTACTTGTATTACATAACATAACATAACATAAAATTACCCGAAGTGCTGCATATTGTCCCATCAGATAGAGAGGGCATCCTGCTGTCCACTTCAGGGATTCTGTTATGCATGGCCAGCCCTCCAGGACCTGTCAAGCAGCAAATGCTTTACTTTGTGCTGATTTACTAACTTATACAGTTGACAAATATACACATGACAAGTAATAAAATATGATGCTCACTTTTAAGAAATAAATATGTGGAAAACAATGCCTTTGAGTATCTCAGACTAGGGAATAAAAATGTAATTAAAATATATAATTAGTATTGAAAGACAAGGAATTATTTCATTGATTATGCCTACATGTTCTGTTATTAGTATGATCTCTAATTATTGTTTTATTTGTTTTATTCCATTGCATTATATGAAAACTACAGATCTTTTATCATAAAACTTAAGACATACATATTCTATAAAAATGTGATGTATCTAATATCATAAAAATAAATTAAAGTAAAATAAACATTTTCTTTTCGGCTTAGTCCCTTCATTAATCTGGGGTTGCCACAGCGGAATGAATCGCCAACTTATCCAGCATATGTTTTACACAGCGGATGCCTTTCCAGCTGCAACCTATCACTGGGAAACATCCATACACACCCATTCACACACATACACTACGGACAATTTAGCTTACCCAATTCACCTATAGCACATGTCTTTGGACTTGTGGGGGAAACTGGAGCACCCGGAGGAAACCCACGCGAACACGGGGAGAACATGCAAACTCCACACACAAATGCCAACTGACTCAGCCGAGGCTCGGACCAGCGACCTTCTTGCTGTGAGGCGATTGTGCTACCCACTGCACCACCGTGCAGCCCAAAAATTATATATATATATATATATAATAGCAGCCTGGTCTATTGCTGTGTGTATACTATTTATATATAATATTTATGTTATAATGCTATGTTAAATAATTACCCTAATTTAAATAATATATACTTTATTTCCAATTTTATAATAATTTTATTTCCAACTTTTACCTTGTTGACTTTGTTTGAACATTTTATTGTATTTTAAATCTGTTACTTTTATTTTTTGCACATTTTTTAAATATTATAATGGATTCAGCCCTAGTTTAATGTTAATATGTTGAAATCGAGTAATACAAACTTTATAAAGGTCAACTTTCTCACATGAATGGGGAATTGTCTCTTGACATCAGAGAGTAAAGGGTCCTGAGTAGCATCTAGTTTGCAGCCAGTTGCCAACCAAATCTTTTCTCCTCTCCATTGTTCGCCACTGCACAAGGAGACCCTCCATTGCTGGGACTCATAACACCATTTAGCTTCAGTCACCTTAGGATAAAACAAAGAATACCGATGAGTGGTTAATAACGTGAGCACAGCAGCCTTGCAGTACAGCAAAAAGTCTGACCAACCTGACAGTAAGCTCTGATGAGTAGCTTTCCACTCTGAATGAAAGGCTGAAGTTGTGCATAGGCCTCAGGGGTCACTGCTCCTCCTTTCCTGGCTTGTTTTATCATTACTAGTCTTTTATAAAGACTTCTTTCATTATAGAACTGCTTTAAGTAGGCCAGGCCATCCAATTTGATCCCATGCTCAACATGTGAATAGCGTCCAATAAGACTCTCAACATCCCCAACATCAAACTGCTTCAGCTGTCAAAAAGCAAAACATACAGTGGTTATATTCACCAGAGCAGATTTATATACTCATTTAATTAATTAACTACATCTTTATTTATTATGCAATGGCCATTGTAATGCAATAATATTTATAATAAGTGTTTGTTTACAACCATGTAATTATTATATTCATGGCTCTGTAATCTCTTCTCAATTAGCCTACTGTATCTGTAAAAAGTTTTGTAACCATTTTCTCCCAAAAGCTCTCTTATAGCTATAGCCTCTATGAACCATAATGAACGAGTGAATGAATAATTACATAACTAAATACAATTAAATAAGTAATTCATTATCAGCTTTACCAATCAGAAAGCATTTTGAAGTGGATTAATAATTATTAATAATTTTGCTTGTTAATTTTTTATATATACAGCCTGATCTATTGCCATGTGTATACAGTACTATAATATTTATGTTTTAATGCTTGCATTGCTAAACAAAGTAAATATTTATCCTAATTTAAATAATATAGAATTTATTTCCAATTTTATAATAAATTTATTTTTCAACTTTTACCTTGTCGACTTTGTTTGAACATTTTATTGTACTTTAAATTTGTTACTGTTTATTTTTTTACACATTTTTGTAACCATTTGCTCACAAAAGCTCTCTTATAGCTGTAGCATCTATTAACCATAATAAATGAATGAGTGAATGAATAATTACATAAATAAATAAAATTAAATAAGTAGTTAATGATCAGCTTAACCAACCAGAAAGCATTTTGAAGTGGATTAATAATTATTAATAATTTTGCCTGTTTAAACTGTTAGTCCATATATGTAAAACCGGAAGCTAAGAAGTCAGAGCTCAGAGGCGCTTTCCTAGAGTTTTGAAAGTCCAAAATGTTCGCGGATTATTTGTCTACAAGGACTACAACAAATGGTTTAAAAGGAATAAGAAAGCAGATATGGTTGAACTTCGCTAAATGTTTTCATCACTGGAGGAAGATGACTAACTTTTGCTTCGTGACAGGTGAAAACAACATTTCGGATTGTAGAAATTGCAGACTATTTCTGTGATTGATCATTTTCACAGATAATTGCTAATGTCGCTAAGAGCAATTTGTCATGTACGTTATGTGTACAAAAGCCGTTGTTAATCACTAAATTTACCCTGTTAGTGTAACAAGTTAACTTAAAACATATTTTTTGGGTCATGACCATGGCCACTCTGGGATTGTTTGGCTAACTAGTTGACTAATCATTTACCTCAGGTGAAGATAACTAGTTTTACTGTGCAATATATTGGCCCGAAATAATTGTGATCATATAAATCTAAATGAACTTTACCATTACTTGCAAATGTCAAATGAGCAATCCACTGAATCCATCTAGTGGCAATATTTGAAATGTCATGCTATTTTAATTTTGATAAATATTTACTTGAATACTTTCAAAATGTTAAACACTTAAAGTTTTTCAAGCATTCAGAGATTAGGCTAGATAGACCTTTTTATTTATCTAAAATTATTATAGCACAGGCATTGTTTTCTAGTATAATGTCAACATTATCATCATAGACTGCATGAGTTGTTAACTTTAAACTTGTGATATTTTAATATAAAAATTTTCTAGTAAAAAGTTGATCTAGTGTTAATACTGTACTTACCTGTAAGTGTTTACGTAAGACCCAGGTCACATGACAAGCACCCTGTTTCAGTGCAATGGAAATAACATGAGCGCTGGTCAGACCTCCACCTACCACCATAACCCTCTGACCCATCTGACACACAGTAGGAGAACCTGAGGAAAAGATCATATTAATTTCAATCATCCTAATAAATTATGGCAGTTAATTTTTTAGCTGATTTTTTTAGATATGTTTGGTCAGAAGCCCACCTGAAGAATGTTCACCTTGCTCTTCATGTGTACAGAAGTTATGCATGAGCTGCACTGTGTGTCGCAGACTTTCCTCTGGGTAGTTCTCCTGGATTGCCTGCACCCAGCATGGGATGTTTGCCATCTGCGCCCTTGAGGGCCCTGTCGCCATGATCACTGATTTCGCCTCTATAATTTCCCCAGTGTGTAGCGTCACTGTGAAAAACTTCACTTTGCTCTCGTCCTCAGTTAAGACTGGGATGATTCTGTCCACCGTGGCTCTGATTAAGACACTCTCCAGGTCATATTTGCGAACCTGAGTGGAAGTCCTTGGCAATGTAATCCATAATTTAGTTCTTCCATAATTCACGTTTTATTCAAAATGTATAGTTAACCAAGTAATAGTAATAATAATAATTATTATTTATTTTTGTATAGAGCCTTTAAAACTTAATTCTCAAAGCTCTTTATACTTACACAATACAGAAAAAATGTATGCAGAAGATAAAACCGATCAAAAAATGCACATACACCTCACAAATAGTCAAGTCTTAAAAAGTGGGGATACTTAACATTCTTTAAGTATTAATACAAATAGCTTTCCAAATGAGATAATTGATAATATCTGTATCATGCAAAACTTTTTCTTGCCACCAGAAGTGCTGTTAAAGCCAATCTTTCACAATCAGTTTATTATTAATTATTGTTAGTTAGGCATTCCGTTCAATTCCTCATGCTGAGTGACGCTCAGACCTGCTCCTGGAAGAAGTCTATACTGAGCTGTGTTCCTGGAAGACTGAAATACAGGTTTTTCTGCAGGCCTTTTGTTGTGCTAAGCAGCTTTTTGTCTTTCTTTCCCAGGCGATTGTCATTGAAAAAGGCATGCTCGTCCTGAATGTACATTTGCTCAGGTAGACTGTGCAGTTCCGCCTCCCGATTTTGCTCCAACACAAAGTCCTGCAAGGCCTTCTGTTGCACATAGATGAAGAAACTATCAGACCTTTGATAGGCAACATCATTTTTAGTTTATTGTTTGTACATTGCTCATCTAACCAATTGCTACAACAAAGTATAAAAGACAACCTATGACCTTTGACCTAAGAGATGTTTTTACAATTCCTTCCACATTTTCAGAGTCATGGAAATCATATATCAACAAATGCTTTCCAGTGCTGAATTACCTTATTAAATGGATCTGTGTGTACCAGCGTGTGTGATCGAAGGTGAGGGATGTTTAGGGTGGTAAACTGACTTTCCCAAAGCGAAGTCCATTTTCCATAAGAATCCACCACTTTGAAGTGTATTGGAGGACATGGCAGACATTTGGTTTCATTCTCTGGGCCAGACACTGGCTCTGTTGGAAAGAAGAATAGGGCTAAAGAATAGGAATAAATGGATAGAAAAATAAACTGAGTAGCTGTTGTCATTACAAAACGTTTGACTTACTGGAGGTGCTCTTTTTGTTTTTGGGGTATACACTTTTAGTTCTGGTTTTACTGAGTTGAATTCCCTGAAGGATGCTAGTTTGGCAGAGAGGTTTGTCAGGGTTTGAGAGCAATGTAGCGAGGGTTAGAGCATGAGGGCCTCCTCCAATTATTAATACATCCAACATTCCTAAAAAAAGAGAGAGAGAGAGAGAGGAATGAGCTAATGAATGCATGCATGCATGAGAAAATAGTAAGAGAGAATTATATTCTGCATGTCATAGTTACTAGAAAATTGACTAATCTTCTACTTGCTGGTGTTTCCTGAAGACGAGGTTCAGCTGGTTGACAGAATATCCTTTTGTAAAGCTTTCAGTTTGGAAACAGCATTGCATGTGTTACGCTGTCCACTCTGAGTCTATACATACTTCAGCTCACGATTGGCTGACTGACTGAGTGTCGCTCTCAGAATAGCTCTGTCCTAGAGCACAGGGGCTTAATTTTAGCTCACACTCATCCCTAATATCGAAAATAAGATTCTTTGGTGCAAAATATTGTTTTTATTATTTGCATTGATTGATCTGTAAAGAAACTTTAACATTTGACTGCACAAAAACACTATTAGATTTTTAAAGTCACACTGCTATCAAAAGGGTTCTGTTTAGAACTGTTCATTCTCTTGGAAACTCCGGCATGGTTCTTCTATGGTAATGTGCGAAAACCCTCTTTTGGAACCGCAATGTTTTAAGAGTTCAAGCATTGAAATATTTTACTTTTAGATGTGATTTAGACTTGATGTAGTTGTTTTTATTGCTTTTACTTGTTTCTTTAATTCTCGTTTATGTAAAGCACTTTGAATTAACATTGAGTATTAAATGTGCTATATATATAAACTTGCCTTGCCTAGTATCAATCTCTGTGAATTTTAAAAAGACATTTCAAGCATTAACTCTATATTTAATGTTTAAGTGATAGTTCACTCAAAAAGTGGCTCATCATTTAAAAAATCGTCATTTACTCACCCTCTACTGTCTCCAATCTTGTTTGCGTTTCTTTATTCTGTTGAACACAAAATAAGTAAACTACAGTATTTTGATAAATGTTGGAAACCAGTTGCCATTGACTTCCATTGTGTTTTTTTCCCCCAATATAAAAAGGTTTCTGGCATTCGCTATATTACCTTCCCACCAATCAATTTTGTGTTTAATAGAATAGATGTACATAGACGGCTTTGCTAAAACAAGTCTAAATTTGTGCTGTCAGTGAAAATCTAATAGACATTTAAGAATAGCGCAAAACTAGACTAGTCATTAAATGCACAGATTAGACAGATTTCACATGTGTCATTCATTCGTTAGTATTTGGTGACTAGTCTAGTTGTGGGCTTTTCTTAGGTGTCTAGATTTTCATTGATTGCCCAAATGTTTTTGGAACCACTTGAGGGAAAGTAAACATGGACAAACTTTCCCTTTTAACTGTATAATTTATTGTTATAGAGGAAAAGTATTATGATAGGTAAGGGATATTACTTAACTCATAATTATATGTCTGATTATGTTCCTCATAGCCACTCATATCTGAATGGCTGCATATTTGTTTGTTTTATATAAATATGGTCTGTTGGACTACATGATCAATTCAGAGAGGAACCTGTTGGTATGTTTATGTGTATATATGTTATATATGTTTGTGTGTCAAAACTGGGTGTGAAATCTTTTCACACGTTGTGTTTGTTACCTTTTTTGTAATAAGGCTTTGAGGATGTTTATGAACATTTGACATTCTGATGTGAGTCAGAGCTCCATTTAGGGCTTCTGGTAATATTTTACCACGTAGGTGTAGTTGTTCTGTGTTTGGTGGTGGAATTATGTAAAACTGGCTGGTGACGTTTTGGCGGGAAATCACACAGTATCAGAAAGTTATATTTACAAACTGTGACGTCACTGCATTCAAAGAAAAGGTTCAACCTAAAACTTTTACATACTGAGTAAAAGCTAACAAACTATGAAAAATAAAGATGTGCGACAAAAGTGTGTGACTAATTCTAATTGTTTTTCTAATTTAATATAACACCGCCTCCAAATATTTAAACATGACATGATTTTTAAACTTAATTGTAAAAATGTAAATGTTTATTTAAAAACTTTAATTCAAAGTCCAGATATTACACTTACATCACAGTGAAATATAGACTTCATGCTTATTTATTATTAAATTGCAGGTCTTTTTTCCTTTTTCAGATGGGCTTTGGTGACTAGGACTGACAAGGTCTAATAATGACAATAGCATCATAAAACCCCATAAACCTAGTCCATATGCCACACAACAGAATTTGTGAGGATGCTATTCCTCTCCAATTTTGTTATTCCCTCTTCAGATTTTTTCAAAACATCCTTAATTGCTTTTTGCCTAAGTTCTAGATTGTTGATATCTTTGGTATTTCACAAGCATTGCAATGCAACATTTAATAATGTTTCTGTTCTGATTCTAAATGATCAACTGTTTAGCATTTTTAAAATAAATTCAGGTCATTGTAGCGGACGTACATGAGCAGATGAGATCTAAATGCCCACTAGAGGGAAAAATGTTCTATTAATTTGCCACTGTGGTTGTAGGGTCATTATACCAATCAGTGGTGTCATCTTTCTGTTTCTCTATTCTGGGCAATCACTTCATCCTATCTAATTTTAGTTCAGCTTTTTAACATGAATATGCTGATGTTTCTTTCAGTTATAACTAAAATGTGGATGCATATCATATCTGTTTGTTATTTAATCTTGCTGTCACTGGATTTTCTTACTTTTAAGACTTGCCTCAAAGTCTGTGACATCTGGACTGTCTAGATAGATCTAGAGGTTTATTATATAGTAATATATTGCTCCTAAGCAGCTTTACACAAGGTGCATGTTATTACATTACAATCAATATTAGAAAAAGTGAATGAGTGAGTAGGTAGTGGGCAGTATAAATGCCAAGCATATACATTGTTAATCTGCAATCATAATATAAGTACAAAATGATGTACTTTTAAGAATAGGCGATATGTCTTCTATTTTTTTCTTCTATATTTTAGTCTTTGTAACATGGAGTGTTTATAACAAAGTGCCTGGTGCATATGTTTTTGTTTACATGTGGGTTTTCAGGCCCACTCACCTGTGTGTAGCAGAATTGTGCAATGCTTTGAGGTTTTCAACAGTTTTGATGACCTTGGTATCACCTGTCCTCAACGGCGGTTGCCTTGTTTTTCCTCATTATGATGACCTGCTTCTTGTTTGGCTAACAGAACCTTTGTTAAGGGATTAAGGGATATAGTGTGTTACTGTTGTTGTTATATCATTTGAAAAGTTGGGATATCTCACTCTTGTTCACTGTACCAGCGGTCATTAAGGGCATGGTGTTACATTAATTTTCCTTAATTTATCAGGGGTTGCCACAGCGGAATAATCCACCAACTATTCCAGCATATTTTTTACACTGCAGATGCCCTTCCAGCAGCAACCCAGTACTGGGAAAACAATGGTGTACTTAAAACGTTTAAGGCACAGGTGTCAAAGCCAGTTCCTGGAGGGCTGGAGCTCTGCACAGTTTAATTCCAACCCTAATTAAACACACCTGATCAAACTAATTGAGTGTTTTACAGATAGGTGTGTTGAAGCAGGGCTGAAACTAAACTCTGCTGGGCTTCAGCCCTCCAGGAATTGACTTTGCCACCCCTGGTTTAAGGTATAGTTGACTACATTGTTGAAACAATCATGTTCACGTGGTTATACAAGTATAAATCTTTTCTTGTAGGGCTGGCTGCCGATACAATGGTTTATGTCGTTACCGCAGAATAAATTGTCAACCGTAATAGATTTATTTATTGTGTGATATGACCTCAGTTTTTACGTTTGGAATTCCTTTAGCTTGAGACTTCCGGTTTCATTCACTTCCGTTGATTTTTAGATGTTAAAAACAGCTTGTCATGCTGCTTGATGTTGCAAACTGATATTTTTTATTATATTTGTCTACTTTTAATGTGTAGTAAAGAACACACTTGTTTGTAGAGCAAGTAGTTTGATAGTTTTCTGCCATTTATTATTTCTAGTCATTTCTCCCAACTGAAGGCAACTGAATCTGAAGGTCTAAAAGAACTGCAAAAAAGACTGAACTTCCTCATTGCAGAATAAGGTCAATACCATGTCATTAAAATAAGTGGGAGTGGCTAACATTTAGCTATTATTGCTGTAGTCTTCATTTAATTTGTCAAACTTATTTTGTATCCGATGTGATCAAAATAAAATCTTTTCCATATTTATTTTAGCAGCTTGATTAAATTAATCACTATTTGTAATAATGAGGATATTTTAAGCTTAGGTTTTAAAGGTACAAAGGCCGCAAAATTGTGGCTTAGCTGTGTGCAGTAATAATGTTTTCACTGGTTTCATCAGCACATGCAATTGTGCTCTTGTGTTAGCTAGCAGCTATCAAAGACTTTGGTTAATATGTCAATGCAACAAATTGTATTCATATGTTTTGTTATAATTTGAACTTAATTTCAGTTTTCGTGATTGCACGAGCTGTGCATATACCCCATTGTTGCAAAATATATAGAGCTCTATTTGAGCATAAAAATGTGGTAGTTTGTTTATTAAACTAACTAACTGATACATCGCAAATACATCATCTTTCTCTTAATACTGATACTGAAAGCAAGAACAGAAAGTACTTTCTTGTTATGTTTGTTTACTAGTTTTTCTGTTCCATTTCTTGCTCATACTCATTTTAAACAAGCTAGCTGATGTGTTTACAGATAGATTGAAATGAAATGACTAATTCATGTCATAGAGAAATCATAGGGCTCCATTTTAACAGTCTAAGTGCAAAGTCTGAAAGTAGCAAAAAACACTTTTACCACATATTGCTCTGATTGTATGATAGGGCCCATTGTGTGCAATGACTAATTCATAGTGTATTACATTATTACAGCCACACTTCTTTTTTTCTGGTGTAAAATCTGCTGATGATAATATCTAGCACTGATGTCACTGAGCAGGGGTGGCAAAGGGTATTTCATGGGGGTACTTCATTGGGTCCTTGAAAAAAAATTTGATTGAAAAGGTTAAGTCACCAACGTTACTACAGGCCACAATATTATATTATCTGATTTTTGCATTCAGAGCTGCCTTTATTATTTGTGTTACAGATTTAGCAAAGTACTGGACTCATTTCTCAAAATATCTGGTTCATTTACACATGACAGCATCATACAGTGAACACGGATTTTTCAACACAAGCCTGTCATTCACAGGGTTCATACGGTCCTGGAAAACCTGGAAAAGCCATTTTTGACAAGGCATTATACAGGCCTGGAAAAGTTTTGAAAAAACAAACTCAAAATGTTTTGGAAAAGTCAGGGAAATTTGTTTAACAAATATCTGTGTACTTGAATATATTTAAAATGATAATATTGGGTAAATTTTAAATACAATTGCGTGGTTCGTCTCTCACGTCCTTTGTGTGGGGTAAAAAATAAATTTGCAGTTTCGCCTCTCTTTCACTCGCATTCATCGTAATTCAAGGTACATTTTCATCCGGTAACAAGCTCTAACTACTGGAGTAAGATACTGTGGATGCTAAAATCTAATTGGTACTATTCTGTTTTATTATCAAGTCTTCTGAAAACACATGCCAACATTTCTAAAATATTTTCACACAGACAGCAAGATACTTTCTAAAAGCTTATTTCAGATATAAAAATAAACAAATTACCCAGATTGTTGCATATTTTTTGATAAGCTGTAATACTGTCACAAGAAGGGGGACTGAGACCAGAACTTTGAGTATGAATGACAGTTTATTATTGGATGACGAGAACAGGTAATATGGTAACAGGTAAAGTCTTTGATATTGCAGGAGGATGAGCAGTGGACCAGGATGGTATGAGCCGGAGACTGATGGCGTAAATGGACACAGGAGATCGGGAGACACACAACCAGGAGGGGAAACCACACTGGGAGGAGAGACGCAGACACTGTAGATAAACTGAACCAGACAAGGTAAGCATAACAGATAACTATAGGAATCCCTGACTGTATGAGTTCATCCCTATGAGGCCGGACACTGAGTGAATTGGAGTGCAGGGTTTTATGGGGCTGAAGTGATGACTGATGATGGCGTGCAGGTTCTGGAGTGATTAGTACTCAGGTGATGGAGTTCATGCTGATTGGAGTGACTGTGAGCGGGGTGAATCATGTGATTGAGAGTAGGGAGAACCTGGGCTGGCTGTGACAAATACATTTAAACTTGCTTTTTTTTCTTATGTACGTAGACATTACATGAAACATTACTTCATGAATATTTACCTGAAAGTTTTATAAAAGTAATGGAAAAGTCCTGGTATTTTAGTAGTAAAAATGTGTATGAACCCTACATTCAGCACATCCGAATGTCTCTGTTAGACTTAGATCTAGCATGGAGGCTGTTTTAGTTTAGCAAATTCATTAAAGTCATGTTTAAGAAAACAGTTTAAGGTAATTTGAGCTTTGTGACATGATGTTATGGACAGCATCACAAGATGTGTACACTGTGGTCATAAAAGAATGGACATGATCAGCAGTAATACCCTGGAAGGACTAAAGGGCCCAAAGTGTGTCAGGATAATTTTCTTCACACCATTACACCACCTGAACATTTGATACATGGCAAGATGGATCCATGGCAAGATGCTTTTGTGCATCTGAATGATGCAGCATTAACTGGGATTTATCAGACCGCAGCTAACCTGCTCTTCTGTTGTGTGTTGCAGTTTCCTGTTTTTAACAGACACGAGTTTGTTTTCTGCTGCTGTTCAGAGATGCTCATCTGCAGACCATTGTTATTTTAGTCACTGTTTCCTGTTCTCTGGAAATGTGTAATTATATCTGACAGGAAGCACATATAGCTTTTTGAAGGGGCAAGCAGAAAATGGCTGTAAAAATAAAGTTTGTGTTGTATTAGTAATATACAACACATGTTTATGTTATTTTTTGATATTATGAGTCTCTAACCTGGATTGACAATATAGGAGATATTATAATATAGTGTGTGTGTGTGTGTGTGTGTGTGTGTGTGTGTGTGTGTGTGTGTGTGTGTGTGTGTGTGTGTGTGTGTGTGTGTGTGTGTGTGTGTGTGTGTGTGTGTGTGTTTGTGAATTCCAAAACTGTGGTTATCATCACAGCAAACGTGTTTTTACGTGTTGGTGGGAAACCACAGTATCTAAATGTCAGACATTACTCAGAAATTAAATTCTGTATAAATGTGTTTTGGAACACACCCAAATGTGTGTGGAACAAACTGAAATTTCATCACCTTTTCCACTTATAATATTCCTCTCTAGGTGTGTAAATCAATATGATTGCTGTTTTTTTATGTTTCACGGTATGTGTTATGCAGCTGCTGTAAGTACATGTTGGATGGATGTGAGTGAATGGATCTGATTGCTTTTCATTGACAAAGTACAAAAAAAGTGTCAAATCTGACAACAGCTGTAAACTGATCCAGTGCCCCTTCCCTTGCAGCCAATTTGTTCCTCTTCTTTTGTTAATATTATTATTTTAGGAACTACATTAGGATTGTGGTTTGGGAGTGTAAGCTTGTGTAGTTGAGCAATTAAAACATTATTTTCTTATTTCTTCAAATGTGAAGTGAAGTGAGCCTTGTATGGGATTGAAATTGGTCCTCTGCTTTTAACTCATCCATCCAAGTACACACACACACATACACACACACACACACACACACACACACACACACGCACACACACACACTTTTGAGTGAGGAGTGAGAGCATATACATACAAACACACACTGTGAGCCCAGAGTAGAGCATACAGTCAGAAAATGACTGGGAAGGGTCACATAGAGATAGAGATTAGAGAGTCATAGAGATTCTCATTTCTATTTTAATGTAACCTTTTGTTTGTTTGTTTTATTGTTGAGCTAAGCAAAAAAAAAGCAAAGTGAAATTAAATGTTTCAATTAAATGTTGTAAGTGAACTAGGTTTTTTTAAAAATTTAACGAAAAGAGTTAACGAATAGAAGACAAAGCAGAAGACATCAGTGTGCAAATCAAGGCAAAGGCAGGTTCAGCATGACTAGTGTATTCGGCACTGAACTCCATTGTTTTTTAAACAGATTTTTTTAATGGTTTTATTGTAATAAATTTGTTAAAATAATATACATTTTCAAAAAAATTGAATGCGTTAGTAAATACGGTTTAATTAATTTTTTCTATGTATTTATAAATATTATGAAATAAATAAGTAAATTACCCATGGCAACTATAATGTAATACAGTTTGCTATATTTACTTTCGGCCCACAGCTCTCAATCAATCTTGGATTTTGGCCCTTCTTTAGAAAAAGTTTGGGCACACTTGATCTAGCGTATCGAAATTGGAGAGTGTGCGATTCATTCACACCAATTTTCCCAATTTTTGGGGGGAATTAAACCAGCAACCTTTGTTTTACAAGTCAAACTCACTAAGCATTAGGCCACAACTGCCTCTAACATCAGCAATGTCTGTTTAAAAACATCACTTTCATTAACTGCATGTTCTGTAAAAAAAGACATGAGAAGAGAGTGAAGCGTTCAGTTTTTCTGCTTACAAAGTCCGGCATATAAATAATGAATTTGATTTGTATGTCCGCAACTTGATTTTAAAGGAAATGGGAGATGGCTTTAATGCACGTTACACCTAAAACACACCCATAACTCATTAAGAGAATAAGGACAATCCTTTCAGACCATGCTCCTGACACTCCAAATATGGAGCCTGAATTTGAAATTGTGTTAATTTGAATTATTAACAATTGTAATTTAATAAAAGTGAATATTATGTGCCATAAAAATTTGTTTTGAATTTGAATTTCTTAATTTGAATTTGGGGGCGGCACTGTAGATTAGTGGTTAGCACTGTCGCCTCACAGCAAGGTCACTGGTTTGAGTCCTGGCTGGGCCAGTTAGCATTTCTGTGTACAGTTTGCGTGTTCTCTCTGTATTTGCATGGGTTTGCTCTGGGTGCTCCGGTTTCCCCCACAGTCTAAAGACGTGCGCTAGAGGTGCAATGGCCATAGTGTTTGAGTGTGTGTGTGTGAATGTGCGAGTGTATGAGTGTTACCCAGTACTGGGCTGTGGCTGGAAGGGCATCCACTGTGTAAAACTGCTGGAATAGTTTGCAGTTCATTGCACTGTGGCGACCCCTGATAAATGAGGGACTAAGATGAATGAATGAATGAATCATTTGAATTTATTAGCTTGAATATTGAAACAGAATTTTTTTAAGGCAGATTTTTCTAGACAGATTTTCAAACTTCAAGTTTTTTTGGGTTGTGAATTCCTAGACTGCTGATATCCAGTAAATAGAGTTTCAAGTTTTCAAGATGAAAAAATTCAAAACATCAAAATCAACTATTTAAAATTCAAAACCAGAAATTCAGAGTGTGAAACTCAGATGGTGCAGAAAGTAGGTCAAGGGTCATTAACAGGGAAGGCCCAACAGTTTTTCCCATCCTTAAAATAACAAAAGTGGATTCAGACATGCCTTAAGTGCACCTGCACTGTGCACTTTATACCATGTGTTTAGATTAAAATAGAGACCGCTGTCTTTATGAGTAGATCATTGAATCATTGGCTCAGTCGATTCAAAACAGTTTCATTCAGGAACAAAACATTTACTTTGAAGTGCACAAATGTTCTGTCACACCATTGTTTGGGACATTTATTGTTGGCAAAACAGAAGAAAAAAAATCAGTTACAAAAATAATTGACAAAAGCACTATCTTGTCCCAGCTTAGCGGGTTACAATTTTATGTCCTTCCCCAGAGACTTTTACTTCTCTATTTTTTAGCCAACATTCGGTGACATCAAATTCAGCTTCCTCTTTCTACCAAATTCTCATGTTGACTGGACTTCATAAAGCCGTGTGCCAGATTCCGGACTCACACGTCCTCGTAATATCCACTGAGATCATCATGGCAGCAGAGGTATGCAGAGTTCAGTTTGTTAAATGTGCTAATTATGCATACTGCCTTATACATAGACATAGTCAGCATCTTATTTTTAAAATGTATCTATTTCAAAACACTTGATGTGTGGCTTCTTCTAGGGGAGTCCAGTCTGTGGTGGTGTTAAGTTGTTCCACACTGAATGTGCTGGGAAACACTCGTATGAAGTGAAAGGTTTTTTAAACCATAACAAAGGAATGTTTACCAGGTAAAAATATGTTGTCTGTTTGTCCTTTATTTCTTTATTGCTTCATAAATTCCCATATCCTTAACCTGTCTCCTTTTTTCTAGAACGGGAGATAAACTCCTAATGGTAAACAACACAAACGTGGAGGATCTGACTCCAACGTCATTGGCTGATCTTCTGGCTGAAGGATCCACTTTACTTGTGAGTTGTGCGTTCATCCAAAAGCACATTATTTCAATTTAATACACAGTACATTTATTTGATTGATCTAACATGGTTAAATGTGACCTTGGGTAGAAAGAAGTGAAACTCAAAATGTTTTTGATCACATGTGCATGTGTGGTTGTTTCAAATAATATATTTCCAAGATTGCATTGTGAGAGTTATAAAACTCATGTGACTTTGCTTTCTTCAATTTTTACTTTAAATCTTTTTTAGACGATACATCATCCATCCAAAAACAAATCAAATGAAGAGTGTGAATCAGAGGAACTCTGTGTCGACAACAAGGAGCGAACAGTCATGAGTTTCAGCCTGCTGATGGTGAGAGATGTGGAGTTAGAGGCAGACGAGCTACCGGAATCAGATTCAGAGTGCGAAGATGAAATGGAGGACAAGCTTTTCAGTGACGAAAATCTGCTGATTGTCTCCATGGAAGATGCGAGCTTCAATATGGTTGTAGCTCGAGGTTGTGACCCTGACAACCCTTGCAATGACTGTGGAAAGACCAATTGCCAATTGAATGAAGTTGTCGTCCTGCCTACAAAAGCTAAAATTAGCTCTTGTAAGAAATGTGTTGCATTCATCGCCAATTTGTGCATTTGCTCAAGTGGATGTCTATAAAAATGACACCAAAATAACTCCTATGCAAAATTTAAAGAATCTATTTTCCCTCTATTTTTTTTTAGGTCCTGCAAAGATTTTGCATTTCAATAAGGAAAAGAATAACTTGTTTTTGAAGAGTTTAATTAATGAAATGTATGTCACCCCATGTAATCGCCAAATATGTTTGAATAACATCATGTCAGGTTGGTATCAAAAAGTATTAATTTTGTAATTCCCCTAATTCCTGCTTTATCTTTGCCTGCCCCATCTGTTATTTAAACAAAATTACACTTGTTATTTGTTTATAACTTTGATTTTTAAGTTGCAGTGTGCTCGTTCTTTATCAATTACTTTAAATAAATATAATTTGTCTCATGCTTCTTTTTTTTCCCCAGCACCAATCACCATCTACTCTTACCGTGTCAACTCAGTGGAGAATCCAGGTGTTCCTGTTGTGTTGAACTTCACTGGAACACAAAACTTTTTCAGCTGCACCACAAAGCAAGGTGCAGACACAAAGATTTTAAGCGTTGTGGTAAGTCATTGTTCATTGCTGATGCCTTGTTATGTTGAAGATTATATCAGGGTTTAGAAGGTATATTAGATTATGGTTGTAGTTTGAGCATTTGAACTTAAGGCATAGTTCACTCAAAAATAAACAAGTGTTCACCCGCACGTCATCTCAAACCCATTTTGGAGATTTTTTGTTTTAATAAAAAAGAAATAGGGAATAAATCTCTTTCATCTCTTCCATTAACATGTTTTCGTTGCAAAAATCTTGTGGATTTCATACAGAATTACTTGGCAGTAAACTAACTGTATAAATGAAAGATTTAATGCTGTATCCATGTAAAGGCTTGTGCACACCAGGAGGATTTTTACTCATGCTTATAGTTTGCATTTTTCTGCTTTCGTACCAAAGCAATTTTCACTGGCAATTAGCAGAGTGGACGTGCAAAATCCCTATCTGATATTAAATACACTTAGTGAAAACCAGAAATAATTTCTGG
Source organism: Danio choprae (assembly GCA_903798125.1). Taxonomy (NCBI): domain Eukaryota; kingdom Metazoa; phylum Chordata; class Actinopteri; order Cypriniformes; family Danionidae; genus Danio; species Danio choprae. The sequence continues at coordinate 4,238,172 of CAIGQW010054176.1, forward strand.
TTTGACACTCGCTTGTTGCACAGAAGAAGAAGCTTCTTCCGTGTTTATTTATTGCGGAAGCTTTTCCAGTTCTGTTTCAACTCCACTACAGCACACAAACACCCAGTCAAACGTTTGCAGGAAAAGGTTGCATATCAAATGAAGTGAAATGAAACTTACCATCAAATCATATTTGATCTGCAGAACCTGGATGGTGCTTTAGCGCAAAATGGTCTAGCCAAGCAAAAATGTGTGTTTTACTGTAAATTCAGCAGCTAAAGGCACATGAACAAAAGCACCAATCTCACTGATCAACCAGTTTTAATGCAGCACGTCAAATACAAAAAAAAAGGCAATTTTCTTAATTGAGATTTTTATGCTTGCCGTTCTTCTGTTAGTGTGCACACTCAAATTAGCAGCCTTTGTTTAGTCACAAGGTGTTAAACTTCATTGATAAAGGGGTAACACTTTACAATAAGGTTGTATTAATGTTAGCTAATTGATTTACTAACATGAACAAACAATGAACAGTTCATTTATTACAGTTTTTGTTCATGTTTGTTAATGTAAGGTAATGAAAATACAGTTGTTCATTGTTAGTTCATGTTAACTCACAGTGTATTAACTAACAACATGAATTTGAATGTTAATGATGCTTTAGTAAATGCTGAACTATGATTAATAAATGATGTATAGGTATTGTTCATAATTAGTTAATGTTAGTAAATACATTATCATTAACTAATTAAACCTCATTGTAAAGTGTGACTGATAAGTGCAAGCGAAAATCTTTCCGGTGTGCACAGGCAACTTTGTTTTAAATAGTATGGTGGTCATTCATTCATTCATTTTCTTTTCGGCTTAGTCCCTTTATTAATCTGGGGTCGCCACAGCGGAATGAACCGCCAACTTATCCAGCATATGTTTTACGCAGGGGATGCCCTTCCAGCCACAACCCATCACTGGGAAACATCCACACACACCCATTTACACACATACACCATGGACAATTTAGGTTACCCAATTCACCTATACCGCATGTCTTTTGGACTTGTGGGGGAAACCGGAGCACCCGGAGGAAACCCACGCAAACACGGGAAGAACATGCTAACTCCACACAGAAATTCCAACTAACCCAGGCGGGGCTCGAACCAGCGACCTTCTTGCTGTGAGGCAAATGTGCTATCCACTCTGCCACCGTGCTGCCCAGTATGGTGGTCATTTTTTTAATTAGATTTTCCTGATGTCTGAGATGTTTGAATGAATTTAAAAGAATACTACTTCCAAGATACCGTAAGCATGTATTGACTTTCATTAAACATGGTATGTGTGCTGTTTTTCAGTCTTACAGTAAGAGCGAGCTGAAAAAGATCTGCGCCGAGGACACAGAGAAATTGTCACTTGTGTTCTACAAGTCTTGTGGTCCAAACGGTTTCCAACGATTTGAGTCGGCTCTCCACAGAGGATGGTTTATCTGCACCAAAGATGTTGCCAACAATGACGTTGATGTGGACATGCGCAGAGACGATGAGCATGATAAATCACTCAACACCTTTTTTATCATCATTGAAAGTGAGAAAATGATTTGTTAAAAAAACATCACGGTGATGTAATGTTTTTGTGCAGTAGAAATATGTCTTCTTTTCTTGCATTAAGAGTTATGAAATTTTCTTTATGACATGTTATAACTATGAGCTATTCTCTAATTAACTTACCATTTCTATAATACAGACACAATAAGCTGATATTACTATCTGACACGATCAAAAGCCTAGTGCTTCTTAAAAATGTAAATAAATTCTTTGGATTGGCAACTAAATGGCAGGCATATTGGTCAGATTGGGATTTGTTGGAGACTGTTCAGAAATTTTGCTTCATGTTGTCACTTATTTCAATTCAAGTGCGATAAGGTCTAAAAGCCTTTTGCAAAGAGTGGTGTGTTTTACTGCCATTGCAGTATTGAGTAGATATGAATCATACTATTTACTGAAGATTTTGTTTTATTTAACCTTATAATATGCAGTTGTGTCATTTATTATTATTTTTATATTTTTTTATATATTTAGCTTTTAAATAGATATTTTAAAATCAGCATGTGTGTTTTATTGTATTGCTTAATAGTTACTGTTTGTACTGAAACATTGGTGATGGTTTTTATAGTACTGAAAACATACAGTGTTCAATTAATATATTATCAATAATATCAATTTTTATTTACATTCGTCTGTATAAGCATACTAAGAAATTAACTGACTGCTTTTGCTACATGTATCAAATGTATCCGTTTTTGTGTGTTTGTATACCACGTATCCCCTGATAGCATTTCAATAAAATAAAGTTTTGAAATAAGTACTTTATAGTAGGATGTTTCTGTTGTCACTTGTTAACCAATGCTTTTATCCAAAGAGAACATTAAATGCAGTAGAAATATTTTGCAGCAAAACATTTGCTTGTAGGTATATGCACGTTTCTTTTTGATCACTGAAATTCCTTAGTAACTTGGAATATATGTTACACAGAATTTAAGCCATTCATTTTCTTTTCGGCTTAGTCCCTTTATTAATCTGGGGTCGCCACAGCGGAATGAACCGCCAACTTATCCAGCATATGTTTTTACGCAGCGGATGCCCTTCCAGCTGCAACCCATCACTGGGAAACATCCACACACACTCATTCACACACATACACTACGGACAATTTTAGCTTACCCAATTCACCTATACCGCATGTCTTTTGGACTTGTGGGGGAAACCGGAGCACCCGGAGGAAACCCACACCAACACGGGGAGAACATGCAAACTCCACACAGGAATGCCAACTGTCCCAGCTGAGGCTCGAACCAGCGGCCTTCTTGCTGTGAGGCGATCGCGCTACCCACTGCGGCACCGTGAGGCTCATATATTTTATTATAAAGTAAAATTAAATACATTTATTTCATTTTACTGCATTTGCACAGCTCCTTAATATATTGACACCAAGGTCCTTGCACCAATTAGAGCCAAAATGGGACTTTCCCTGTTTCATTAACCACTTGCTGTATGTATGAAGTAATAATACATACACTGTAAAAAATGCGGGGTTCAACACAATTTAAAATGAAGTGGATCGAACATAAAACAGTTAGGTTGTCCCAAAAAACTCAAGAATTGTGTTGATTCAGCTCATTTTAATTATGTAGTTTAACAAACAGCAAACATCATTTTTTGAGTGTAACATGTTTTGCTAAAGTGTGAACTTAAAAGATAGAAGTTTCCACTCCAAGCCAAGCAAATGGTTAATGTGATATTCCCTGCTTCACTAACCACTTGCTGTATGTTCGAAGTAATAATACAAAATGTTTTCTTAAAAGATAGAAGTTCTTTCCCTATGTGGTTAAAGTGACTTTTCCTGCTTCATTGACCCCTTGCTTGGTACGGAGGGAAAAACTTCTATCTTAAGTTCACACCTTACTACCTCATACTTTAGATAGTTTGACATTTGTTTCTGACTTTTTGCTAATAATTATTCATGTTCATAACATCTGTTTTTGCGGCCAAACCACACAGAACTGCTATAGGCTACTGCCTCTCACAACTTCCTTTTCCAACCACACAAGGACTGCTGGCTTTGAAAAGGCACCATTTCAGTGCAAAGGTTCACACATCATTTTACTAGCGCTGAGATCAGCATGGCAGCCGAGGTATGCAAAATCAAAGTTATTATGCATGTTATTATCTTTGTGTGCATGTGTATTTATTCTAGTTATAAGTTTGTAAATATATATATATATATATATATATATATATATATACATATATTTATATATACGTATATATATATATATACAGTGCATTAAACAGATATATTTATTATAGCATAATAGAGTATACACCCCATTTTGAAAATTTATATTTTTATATGAATATTTGTATACATTTTTCTGTGAATATAAGTAATACATTATTTATATATAATATCTATCTATCTATCTATCTATCTATCTATCTATCTATCTATCTAT
>CAIGQW010054176.1:4248520-4262970 GCA_903798125.1 Danio choprae
GCTGCGTAAAAACATATGCTGGATAAGTTGGCGGTTCATTCCGCTGTGGTGACCCCAGATTAATAAAGGGACTAAGCCGAAATGAAAATGAATGAATGAATGAATGAATCTACATTCTGTTTAAATACAATAAACATTCTCTTTCAGCTAATGTTGTCAATTAAACATGCCAGGGTTCATATGGTAACCTAGTTTCAATTCCCTTGTAGAAGAGAAAAATCAGGCCCAAAAGAGTCGTTTTTGGCAATCATTATAAAGAACCGACTCACAACTGTATTTTGGGGTGATTCACTGAATCAATCAACTCGAGAGAGTCATTTGTTTCGGGAATCATGCTGGTCGGTGTCTGTCGCGCTGTATTCAGTAACGTTGATGGAAGCGCGCCAATTCCGCCAAAAAAGTATTCATTTCGGAAATTGGAATAATATTTTTTGATTCGTTAAGGATAACCGAATTTTAAAATCAGAAATCTGACCATTTGCGTTGTTTGTTTGTGTGACTCGCGAGGATAATTTAATACAATGACGTTTCCTGCTACCTCATTACGTAACGTTACTGAAGCTGAGTGACTTTTTAGCTGAGGACAAAAGACACTAAATGCACACGCAGTGTTTTGTTAAATCGAATGCGATATGAACACCACACTACACTACCTGATGAAAGAATAATCTCCAGAAACATGGAAAAGTGCGGGGGGGTCACAGTACGTCTCATCTCTGGGAACAGCCTCGGCCACTCCAACTAGTTCTCTCCTGTGGTAATAACAAATAGTATTACCATGACCATAGAGTCAAAGTGCAAATGAATAAGAGTACCGCATGTTTGGATTATGATTATTTTTTATGTATTTTCACTCACTTCATCTGCCACCACTGGTGCATCCACTCATCTTTGGGGATTTTCTCTTTGAAGACTTGCCACCTCCATTCCTCCAGCATGTAGGTGAAGGGCAGAGTTCCCACTATGGTGAGAGCCTGCTTCAGCAGGAAGTTAATATCTGTCTCTGTGCATACAGAAAAAGAAGCTAAAATCAGTTTCTGTTACTTAGATGAAGTCAGAGTATCGAGTCGGTGTGCAATGGGCATTACCATAATCCTGCTTGAAGTCGGAAGGCAGAAGCCCCAGTGACTGCAGGTGAGATGGAGTTGCAGCAGAAAGCGACATAATCTCTCCAACAGCCTCATGGAAACCCTCATTCGCACCATCTCTCAGCAGGTACGGGTGGTTTCTATAAGCCATTTGGTACTGGTTGTGCCCCATCTCATGGTGGACAGTCAAGAAATCATCCATGTTCACTTTAGTGCACATTTTGATTCTGTAAAAATGATAAGTGTCATTATAGTGATTGCTAATTTGTACAGAGAATTAGAATACAGAGATTAAAATCAAATTAAGCTGTTCTGTTTCTCAAAGATGTTTATATATTTTTAATAGTGAGAATGATATGAAATGCTTCTTAAACACAAAATCATTTTGGATCTGTACTAGCAAGATTACTTAAATTGGACCGGTAACCAAATTACAAACCCAACATTGGGTTAAATGGTGTATGGACCGATTTTAGGTGTCAGAAATGCTTTTTGCAAAACGATGTATGATATTGGACAGTCTAAATTAAATATATATCATCAAAAAGCAAGCATTTATGAACGTAAAAAAACTTAAAAATTTTGATTTGTTAAAATATATGTGTTTCATTATTTTCAACTGTTTTAGGAGAGAAAATATATAATTAGATAATAATAATTACTACTAATAATGATGTTTTTTCTTATCAAGTAAATGTCTTGATGAGTAAAAGTAAGAAAATTGCAAAGTCAAAAATGACATCAGCAAAAATGTAAGGTTTTTTCCTGTCATTCTGAATGAATTTCATATCTAGAAGTTAATCATTGCCATGCATTTTGACCGAATGTACCGCAGCATTATCAGCCCCACCTGAAGTCTTTTCTGTTTCCCATATCCCATGCGGTAGGATGGCAAACCACATCTCTTCCTTCAGGTTTAATAAACATTGAGTTTGTCCAGAAGTTGTCAAACATTGCAGGCATGTTTACAGACATGAAGAATTTTTCTGCCTCTTTAAACAGCCGGATTTCATCCCAGCCCTGAAATAGATTTAAAAAAAAAACAATTTAAACTAAATACCACATTAGGACAATTTACAGCTTCACAATCTTCTGGAATATTTTATTGCTTCTGTTAAAGGAACAAAATGATTAATATCACACTACAGATTACATTTAATCTTTGATCCGATAAAACATGAACAGACCTTTAGCCCGGACAGTTAAACATGCATAGATAAAGATAAATCCTCTGTGATAAAAAAAGACGCTCAATGAATAGAAAGGAAAATTGTCACATGTCCTACCTGCTCCACCATTGCGGAGCTCACATCAATATCAGGCCTGTCTGGATATGGGATCATGAGAGGATACAAGTTGGTCCAAAACCGTCCCCACATATCACCTGTATGTAAAATGTCAGAAAATGGCACCATTATCCTCACATTAAAAATTAATTGTAACTTTATTCTGATATTTATCATTTAATATGAATAACCAGTTAAAGGTGTACAGTATTTCACCCAAAATGTAAAACTTGCTTTTAATTTACTCTCTCTTAGGCCATCCAAGATACAGATGATATATAAAAAGATTTTTGGTTAAAATCATGGTCCCTGAGAATTCATAAAATTTAATGGTTACTTTGAAAGTCAAAAAATATATATGTACAGCAAAACAAAATTAATACCTGTGGTTCCTGATGATGCATTGTTTTCAAAATGTAAATAATCTGTCTGTACATTATTTACAACATTATAAATCCACAGCCTTCTCAAACAATTCTTAACACAAAAGTCTGGAAAGTGAGCTTACTCATGCACAAAAACACAGATGTAAACTTCTGTTTCTTGCACAGATCAAACTGTTCACTTTATAAGAACTTAATTTATCATTAGGAGCCATGGGTATTAGTTTGGTTTAGTCAGTTTTTTTTGTTTGTTTGTTTTTTACCACAGTTTTAGCTTAAAACCTTCTTTAATGTTCTATTACTGAAGCAAAAATAAGCCACTTGCATCTTGGATGGCTTGAGGCTGAGTAAACAGCAAATCTTCCTTTGTGAATGATCTACCCATTTAATAACATTACCAAGCAAATGTGCTGGAAGACAGGCATCAGAGCCAATGTGACCAGGGTAGACGTCTTGCAGTTTTGCTCTTACGTAAGCATGAAGCTCTTTGTACAGTGGTAAGATCTGGAAAATCATATTATGAGTGCATTTTCCGAATCAGAAACTAAGCAAAAATGTCTATGCATTGAATTGACTTCTTTTGGCCAACCTCTTTGTAAATGTGCCTGGCGTCTTCCATAACTTGGTCTCGGGAGTAACTGTATTTGGGATCATCAATGGTTTCATAATCTCCCCTCCAATAATCTCCATGGTCTTCATAGTCTATAATTAAAAAAAAAAGATTCATATTAGTAATAATAAGAGCAGTTAAGAACTTTGACATCAGCTGTCAAGAAAATCAATGCCCTAAAACAACATTATCACTTCTGGTTATTAAAACACTATGTCACAAAGTGGATAAAAAGCTTGTACTGTTGAGTTTTGCAGCTTCGTTCTTTAAGTCGACGTATTTCTCATACAAGGGTCTCATCTTCATCCCTGTGGCCACTCTCCAGCCTTCCCATACATGCAGACGCTCGTCATAGTCTCTGCTCTCTGCCATGATACTCTCTAGGCCTAGTCAATGAAAAATGCATTTTAGTCAGGCCACATTTGACTGAGAGTTCTCAATTTGTGTAGGAATCAAACCCTTCGCCTTCACAATGCTAGCAGTTAGATTTAGTATCAACATACCCAATACAATTCTTTATTTAAAGCATAGATTATGATTAAAATGTAGGGGTCAGTAGTAATTTAATGATTTTTTAAAAGTCTCTTATAGTCAAAAATAATGAAAATATTTCATATGAAAAAACCAACATAAAATATGATAATATATTCAGTTTTTTAATTTTAAAATATAATTTACACCAGAAGTTTCAGCATTGTTATAAGCCACATGACCATATAGAAATTATTCTGATTGGGTGCTCACCAGGTGCTCACGAAACACCCTATTCTTATTCAATGTTACAAACACTAACGCTGCTTGACCCTTTTGTGGATACCATGATATGTACACTTAGAAACAAATAATTATTTTATATAGTAATAATATCCAAAATCTGTATAAATATACATTTAGTCAACTTGGTTCATTCAGATCTATTATAGTATAGAATATATGTGAATTATATGGATTTAAATATAAAGCACAAGTAGTAACTTAGAGAGTTTACTGAGAACTGAAAAATAAGCCAGAATGTTAAATAAGTGAATACACAACATCTGGTTCTTTAATCTTAATCAATGAATCTTACTTCAGTGTTTGATTCTGGGGATTTATTGTTGAAAATTGGAAGTATGTTGAAACACAAAACCTTTCTGGCTCTTTTTACCTTTGCTTCACATTATGTTTCATATTTCATGTCCTCTTTTCTTTACATCTCGCCACTTTTAACAATGAACCTGAGAATGCAAACTGATGGTTCCCTATTGTTTTCTTCTTCTTTTTTTACACGTGAATAAGTAAAGCAGATAACAGAAACCTCTTACGCACACTCTTTTATTATTAAACAAGCCGTCTATTTATGATCCTGAGATTTCGCTTTATCATTAGAATGGTATGCACAGTTGATATTACCTGGCTCCAAAGTCTGACAATCGGTGGGGTTGTCCATTTTGCACACAGTCGCCGTGTTGTAAATAGTGCTCATCTCTGACATGATATTCCTCAGCTGTGATACACAAGCCATTCAGACCATTTTAGTTTCTATATGTTTGTCATATTACTACAGGAGAAGTGAAACACTGCACGTGAAATAGCAATGTCATTCTTACTTCACTAGCTTTGTCAGGTGAAAGTGCCCCTGATCCTTTGTCTTGAAGCTTCTGGAGCTGCATTTTAATGACGGGATCAGATATTTGGTCTATGGGGTAGGCATTAGACTCTTCAGACATCTTGTTGTAATACTCGCTCCAGATTGCATATGCCTCTGCCTGAAGAGAGAGTTGAAGAGAACCCATCAACACCAGTTGTGCAGGGACTATTGGTGTTCTAGCAATAATTTCAATAAACACTAGATATTTGTGATTTTTTAATAGTTGAGTTGGTTAAGTTGTTTGCCTTGTGTTGAACACCAATTTACAGTTGCTAATGATATTGTTCTCATATTTTCCCACAAATTTTGAAACAGCCAAAAATACATTATATGGTATGGGTCAAAATGATTGATATTTCTTTTATGCAAAAAATCATAAGCATATGAAGCAAAGATCACATTCGATGAAGACATTTTGTAAATGTCCTTCTCTAAATATATCAAAAGAGTAATATGCTTTGTGTAATATGCTAAGTACTTCATTTGGACATCTTTAAAGGCAATTTTCTCAGTATTTAGATTTTTTTATTTCTCCGATATTGTCCTTTCCTAACAAACTATACAACAGTGAAAATATCATTTATTCAGTTTTCAGATGTTATATAAATCTCAATAAATACAAAAAGACATTTATGACTGTAATGAAAATTGTAATTGAAATGTGACTGTAATTGAAAACAGCACAATAAAACTAAAATTGTCATGAACACCTATATCCACCTATATATTTATACTGTAAAAAATGCCTGGATCCAAACAATTCATTCATGTTGTCCCAACACTAATCGATTAAGTTAATTCAATCTTTTCTTTTCTTTTTTTTTTACAAATTTAAGTGGACTGAACATACTGTGAAACTATCAAGTTAAAAGGCTTAAGAATTGTGTTGTTTCAACTCATTTTAAATGCATAGTTTGAACAACACTCATTTGTTTGAGTGTACTACTGTTGTTGTTTTATTCATATCTTTACATTTAGTGAATTCAGTCAGTAGTTGTATGTTAAAAGATGTTCAGCGTGTCATGAATATTCATATCCAGGTATGATGTTTAATTTTTACATTTTTTATTTAGATGACACAGCAGAATAAACTGCCAACTAATCCAGCTTATGTTTTACGCAGCGGATGCCTTTCCAGCCACAACCCAGTACTGGGAAACATCCATACACTCGCACATTCACACACACACTCATACACACACACTCATACACACACACACACACACACACACACACACACACACACACACTCACACACTCCGGCCAATTTAGTTTATCCAATTCATCTATAGGGCATGTATTTGGACTGTGGGGGCCAACCAGAGAACCTGGAGGAAACCCATGAGAACACGGGGAGAACATGCAAACTCCACACAGAAATGCCCAGCTGGGACTCGAACCAGCAACCTTTGTGCTGTGCTAACCACTGTGCCACCCTATTCAATTAATATTTTTCCCAAATATATTATCAGTATATTTTATATACATTTTAATAGTTTAAAAATTGTTTGCGGAAAACTGAAAAAGATGCTCAATTTGTCTTAAACACCCACATTCAGTTATTACTGATGTTATTCACTTGATATTTTCCCATAAATTACATATTTTGTGATTTCAGTAGCTTAAAGACTTAAAGAAAACTGTATTCCTATTGTTCTCTTAGTTCAAATATTATTTTTCCTTCAAAATAGATATTTTCGGATTTCAGTAGATAGTAGGATTCAGTAGTGATGCTCAACATCCCTCTACTTTTCCACTCTTACCTCTTTATCTGCATTTTCTTGGGAGATATCTGTGTTGTAGGCCCAGGATGCAAGGGTGTACTGGTACATGATGCCAGATGCCTCTTCATCAAATTTGTTAAGGAATTCCCTGGCTCTATCCTCCACAGTCTGACAGCAGGCCACCGAGGCCAAGGCCAAAAGCAGGAGCCAGCGAGCACACATGACCACAGCCTTGTCCCACCGACACTGACGCTGTTGTTTTCCCCGTGCACTCTTTTTATTGAAGACAGCTCATTTGCTTTGCCCTTTGACCAGTGCTATAACCCTAATGATGCACAATCTGTTTGAATGCAGATGGGATGATTCCAGGAACGAGTCTTGATGGACGTTGCGCAACATATTTTCTTCTTATATGACCAGATTTATAGAAAAGTTTTGTTTGAGTGAAACTTTGACTTTCATTGTGCGATCATTGCAAATGAGTAGAAATTAGATATTGATGAAAACAGTCATGTTTATCGTTAAAAGCAGCATTTTTTTATTACGATTTATTTGAAACAAATGTGTGTTTTATAGCAGGTAAACAAATTGTAATGGCTACTGAAAGCACACATGGAAATAGGGAAAACACACTAAAATGATTTTTTTTGTGAAGAGACCACCTGTGCTTTTCACTTTGAGGAGCGAGTCCATCGTACAAACATAATCTAGGCCTATAAAAGCATAAATAACAGTGACTGTGAAGGCTGAAGTAGATGCTAATCAAGATAAGCCAATGACTCAGAGAGTTTCAGAGCTAAATTACGCCTTTAAAATATTAAATAATACTGAGTGATAGTGAGCTGAAGAACATAGTGGACTATTTTAAATAATTCCATGCACTTGTCAAATTCACACTAGAATTTTGAGCCTCAATAAGTTCAAAATGATAATTTATTAAGATTTTTTTTAATGTCTTATATATATTTTTTTGTTATAGCCAGAAGAACAGTTCAAAGGGATAGTTCACCTAAAAATGCACATCATCACAATTTACTCACACTATTTTGTATTATGAATTTCTTTTCGTCACAAAACAAGATATTCTGAACAATGTTCAAAAGCCATCGACATTCATAGTTGACAGAAAATGCTATGGAAGTCCATTTGTGTTTTATCCAACAGTATTATTTCCAACAGCTTCGGCATATCTTCCTTTGTGTTCAACTGAAGAAAGAAACTCTCACAGATTTGAGTAAATAATGAGTACATTTTCATTTTTGGGTTAACTATCCATTTATGCAGTCATATTGTGATGTCTTCAGATGTTACAGTGTGCCTCTTGTGATGGGGCATGTTGTCAAATTTAATTTCATTTTGAGGTACATTTGAAAACAAAGTTATACTCTGGCAACCCCGTGCGGATTTACACAAACGCAATGCTCTCCTACCTAATAAAAAGACACCCAATGCTAGTTGCCTGCTATGACCACCAGGTGGTGATGTCGTTTTAAATGTTTGAAACTTCAGCTGTTAACTCCTGATTCCACCACAAGAGGCTGCTCTACACACATCTACGTGTATATAGAATCGCTCGTATGATGTTAGATGTGTTATATTCATTAGTCTTTTAATTAAAAAATAGAGAGTAAATTATTTGGCCATCACATCTGCTTACAGGTCTCAGATCTGTCCATGTCGTTATATATGACAGTTCAGGTCAGCGTGTGCTTTTAGACGGTGTTGTCTGGTCCTAAGCATCTTTTAAGTCCTGGACAAAAGAGTGGATAAAGTTAACCGGAAAACCGCTGCACTGACGTAACTCTGCAAACCTTGCGGTTCCCAAACGGAACTGACACATTTCGCTGTCACCTTTGTGGCAATTACAATGGAGCATTAATGGATTGTGAATGAACTTTTTCATTTCAGCAGATTGAAAAGATATTCACGTCAACTGCCTATAGGGGAGACTATTGTCCCGTACCGCAGGGTGAGTATCTCTAGGTTAACCAGTTAATGCTGTTTAAATCCCCATGACCACAACGTCTTGAGGTGACTGTACAGGTTTTAATACATTACTCTGACGATTTAACCATGGTTGTACTATAAATAAAATAAAGCATATATTTAAAAAATACATAGTAATTACAAATGAACCATTTTGCTTGAGTAACCATATTTGTAGTACGGTAGTTCGATAAATTGTAATTGACATGGTTACCACTCTTAATAAAACCGTGGGTAATATCAAGTGTCTAAAAGAGTGATTTATGCATTTTCATTAAGGCGTTCGAGTAATGAACAAACTGTATTATGTGTCAGAAACACATAGGCCTCTGTAGATTATTTTAGCAATGTTTTAAAGCCTACTACGCGTAAGGTCTGGCTTATAAATATTAATGACACATCTCATTGGACGTTTATCAAAGCGACGTCATCGTTTTCCGATTAATATTCAACAGGTACGCCTTCGTCATAGTAGAATGCGTAATTTCTCTCCGCTCCTAGCGTAAGTAGACCAGTCCATGTTTTTGCAAAGCCTCTCTCTATCCAACCTCAGCCTCAAAGCCCTGAAAATACACAGTAGCCTACCAAAAGGCATCCAAGACCAGAGGAGGAGCAGAGATATTCACTGAGAAACCTCCATCCCCGTGCGATCTCCTCCAACGGGAGAACTGAAGCGATGGCGGGTTGCGCGGAGGATTCGTGGATTTTTGCTTGACACGCACCAGAATCTTCTGTTGGATTAGTTGTTTGATTTATTTATGGGGGATTTTCATTTACCTACAGAAAAATGCCTTTTGCCAAACGGATCGTTGAGCCCCAGCTGCTGGTTAGACATCCCATCCCTAATGATGAAGGGTTACTGTTCGAGGATCTGTGCTCCATCACCAATGTGGCTCTATCCCGGACCCTGCGGCAGCTCTCCGACCTGTCCAAACACGCCTGCTCCTTATTTCAGGAGCTTGAGAACGAAATAGTGTCCACAAACCAACGGGTTTGGGCTTTGCAGAACAAAATAGGCAAAATTCAGCAAACCGCCAGTGCGCTGGATCCAAAACTGGAGGCTGTGCGTAAGTACACCGTTACGCATTATAGATTGGAGGTTTTCGTGTGAAACTGCGATGTTTTTGGAGATTTTCGCTAAAGAATGAATGAATATGCTGGTTATTTGTATTAAGTCACATTCCTCGAAGCTTTGCCGATCAAATTATAATGTGTCACACGCCTGTATGCGTAACCAACACCTGCACCGTGACCGGTTGCGCTTTTCGCTCGCAACCGAAAAACGTCTTGCCACACGTTAACCAACGGCTCTATATGTGTTTTTAGTAGATATGTGTGATCGTTAGCCATAAGGAAAGAGTCTTGGTCATTTTGAACAGCTGTTTGGGAAGAGGGGCGTGTAGGTGCCATGACTGTTTAAATTCCAATATGGGTAAACGCAACAGCTATCTCTGCAGGTATGAAATGATCTTTATTCTTATTCTGGCAGTCATAATAAAGGTAGTAAGGATTTAGTGGTGTCTTAATTGAAATCGCGTGATTGCATAATCACAATCATCTGCGCTATAGGACACGAGAAAAATGCCTTTTCTCCGCATATATAGACTACCTATATTAAATTCGGTCTAAATGAAAATATATTTTGACCTTGTAAGTACTGAACTACCACCTCACCTCCTATTTATTCCAAAATAATTAAAGCAAAATTAAACATACGTGAAGCAACATACAAAAAATATCTGCAAAATAATTCATTATTTAAATACTAATATATTTTTTGCGATCAAAGCTTTGTAGTTTTTATTTTTTTCGGCGAAACATATAATGCAATGCAATACAACGATGACTGGGATTTTATATTAGGCAGCATACTTATATTTTAATATCATTTTCTAACGGAAAAAAAACATGATTTGGATAATCAAGTAAACACAGTCTGCATTAGTTCAGAGTTAATGTAAATTTTTGGCCCATTAAACAAGCACTGTATCCACCCAAGTCCAAGTCCAAGATTTATATGAATCTAACCAGAAGATTATCGATGATGTGAAATTTAAACACTATGAGATGCGATATGTCATAACCCAGGCTTAAAAGTGAGCAAATTATGCATTCAAACCTCCAGGATATTATGGGTGTGGAGAGAAATATGGATGCAGCGCTAAATGTAAAGCAACATCCTCCTCATATGCATGCAAAAATGTCCAACAGGATAGTGAAAGAGTAAAAAAGGGCTCTAAAAACCGTCTAAATGCACAGGCCAATGAAGCCAGGCCCTGCTTTGAAATAAAAAGGGAGCCTGAGCGTCCTTGTCAAGCCTCTGAGGAGATCAGAGCCTCATGTGGATCACTGGGTGCTGCTGTATAGCTTTAATTATAAGAGGATGTTAAGCTGCAGTGGGGCTAAATCCAGTGCATGGATACAGCACCAGAAAGATGGAGATTTCCTCTGAGGCAAAAACAAGCACATTTACAGACTAGTTTGAATAGGATGAAATCGTTTCATTCTCACCAATGGCATGCAGTCTGTTTTGAACTCAGTCACATCCAGGAATAAACTGATTTGACCCAAAAAAAGATTAAGGCATGTAGGTCAAGCTAGGACCTGCTGAAATAATCTTTTTCTCCCTGAGTGATTATTATCATCAGACCCAAACTACTTCACACCTACAGATTTTACTGTCGTTCATTTGCTTCCTCTCAGAATCAGTGTGTCATTTTCTGGAGGACTCGTTCTTATTTGTTATGTCATGAAGTTTGTTGCATGTCATGATCTTGTAGCTTGACAGATTGAGGTAAAACTGGCAATGTGTTTGGTTTTATTTGCGCACATGATCTGACTACCAACCTCACCCTCAGAAAACTGGAGGAGGATTTTCTTGGCTGGAATTAAAGGGCTTTTTTATTGAAACTCCTTTTTTGAAATTCATATCAAAGTTGATTCACGGTTTATAGAATTAATCACTGAAATGTATTAAAATATTAGCTTTTTTTATTGACCAAATATTGACCACAGTGAATAATATATTTAAACTCAATGTAATAGAACGTTAAAATAGTTTTAAGTTATGTATATATAAAAAAAAAAACATACAAACATTTTAGCAACAGTAGCTTAACAATTTTTACAGTGAAATATCACATTTTATTTTTGGGGATTCCTGTTTCTGTAATAAAAAAAGGCTTTTATCACATTTAATCTTTTTTCTCTCAATTAAAAGTTTGTTTTATCTTGCAATTCTAACTTTATTTCTGTGTATTCTGATTCACACCTAACAATTCAGACTATTTAGTGAGGAAAAATGTCAGAATTTAAAAAGGTCATAGTAGTTATCACTTTTCATATTTTTCATTACTTGTGGAAACAAGTTACTAAATCATTCTGGGTCTTACATATTGTTTCTTTATAGTTGTTTTCTATAAGTTAAAAAAAATTGCTATTCATTTCTGAAAGAAAATAGTTTTTTTTTTTCATTGTATAAAAAGTTCCACATGATGGTGTTAGGCATATGTTCACTTTACACTTTAAAAGGCTTGACATCAGACATCTAAAAGCGGTCAAAGCTTGACTATAAATCTGACTGTGGATTTCTGAGAAGTTCTCAAAATCCAGAGATTTCCAAAAGCCTGTTCCACATCAAAAAAAAAAAAAAAAAAAGATTCATCCCTGGTATTATCCTGTAGCCCGGCTATTGTAGATAAAAGCAACTAATTACCAAAAATTATGGCGTATGCTGTTTAAATGTTTTTGCATGTGCCTCGATGAAAGGAGGACGGTGTTATGCTAAAGCTGGTTACTGTGTCTGGCTTTGCAGTCAAAATAAAAAGATTAAAAGAGAGGAGTTTTGCTGTCTTAGGCTTTGAGGAGCTCAAACGTGTCATTTTTGCATTCTTGAGAAGTCTGACTGCTTTTTTTCTTTCAGTTTGAGATTCTTATATTTTATGTTTTAGATTGAAATCTGATATAAAACAGCAAGTAATGTTACATTGCATCTGGTTAGAAAACACTGGTTGTAAACTATTGTACTGGGAGCCTCCAAAGATCTCATTGTGCGTGTGAGGCGTGTGTCACAGCTCTTTATGGCTCGATTAGCGTAAACGATCCTAATCCCATAATTGTGGTGTATGTCTTGTTATTCCAATGATGGCATGTGGTGCCAGGAACGACACCCTACTGAATGTGAATGGACTGTTGACCTGCAGGGCCCTCGTATAACTTTAACTGTGACCTTTTGCTAACTTGCCTCCATGCATATATTACCACAAAACATAGTGTGGTAAAAAAAAATTGTTTCGATTATTTTTCAGAGGCAAAATCGTGCAATTTGGTGCAGTTAGTTGTGTTTATATATATGGACAAAAATTAAGATATATCGATGCATTCTACGAGAAGTTAGTAATAAATATCCCACTGTGCTGTTTTAATATAAAAATGATTATTGATGTTTTAAATTATTTTATTGTATTGTTTAAACAGGCATTAATCAGGCATTTTGGCGTTTTGTCAAAATCAATGGCTTTTTTTTTAACAATATAGTAGGGCTTTATCGTATTGGAAAACTTTGACATTTCCATATTTTGTTTTGCTGCGATTTATATTGCGATATGAATAAAATTTCACCAGATAGCTTGAATGGCTCTCTTTGGAAAGAATTCATTAATTTAGACTGATTGGCATTATTCTGGAAGATTATAGGGATTATTCTGGATTATAATTGGGAAAATAGAAGTGTCTCACAGTATTCAGGTACATAAATTAAATAACTGAATGTAAAATAACACCATTATATAAATGCTTCAATAAATGCATCTTTATTAGAGTTACAAACAGTACAATTTCATGTGCCTGAATACTTTAAACTAACTAAATGCGTACACAGACACAGGCCATAAAAAAACATGCAAATGATAAATGTTCAGTCCAATAGGGTTAAACTCTTCAGTGAATTCAAAAATCTTCTGTGTTCTGATCTGTGGCTCCTGGAAAAACTATAATCCCAACATAAAAACTCAAGATTGCACTTCTTGTGCACATTGCCATGTCGATGCTGAAACAATATATTGTGCAGCCCTACACAATAGCTATACTTACATCAAATCATAGAAATATTAGTTTGTATAAATATTAATCACTATATCCCATTAAGATATTTAAATGCTTAGTTTTATTATCAAAGCTATGTACTGTAGTTTTCAGTTTTGTTTCTACACAATTTTTCTTCACGAGGTAGATTTTCTTTATTATAACTGAAAGGTCTTTTACATTTTTGCAAAAAAAGAAAGAAATGGATGACAGAAGGTTTATGGCGTTTTTCCCCCGAAAATTTGAATTGAATTGTCCACATTACTTTTGGTCAATATAAGCCAAGTCAAATTTTAAAATAGCTTTTATTTAATCGCATTTCTTCTGGAGGACAACTGGACAAAAACACTATTATACTGTTTCCTAAGAAACCAAGCACAGTGTAGAGAACAGTAATTCAATGTTACAAACAATAAATAGACACGAGAGACAATAAACAGACTAAATATACAAACAATAGACAAAGTCAGCATAAACGGCTAGTGCCACCTTGTATAACAATGCCAGTAGTGTAAATTGCTAGTAATTATCGTAGTTTTCAAATGGCTGGATTGAGGTGGATTTTAAGGCACCTACTGGAGTAGTAAATGTGATGCAATGTATGTGCAATATATGAGGAGGGTCCATATGAGTTCTATGGTGGTCGTGTGTGTGTGTGTGT
>CAIGQW010054176.1:4273944-4284594 GCA_903798125.1 Danio choprae
ATTATTATTATTATTATTATTATTATTATTATTATTATTATTATTATAATTATAATTTTGGGCTCCACCAAAATCTGAGATTTCTACCTATAGTAAGCTCTGTACTATAGCACATTTAAAGTGGATCAATAAAGTTTTTAAAAATTGTCCTAAGTCAACAATGGGTGTTATATTTCAGGATGACTTTTTGGAAATGATCCACTGAGTGTTGACTACTGTATACTCTATAAATAACTAATTTGTAACCAACTATAAAAAGCTCTGTACTGGAGAAATAACTAATTTATCTGAACAGTAAAAGAATGAGACTCGAGGATAAAGGCCAGTAAAAGTAATTGATCTCTCCTATTCCATTGGCTTTGCTAATGGCACAGACATGAGTGTGAATCCTCCTCACTCTCTCAGTGACTGAAGGAAAAGCTCGTCTGTGTCAGAGGAACAGAAGGAGAAGTGTTTGTTTGGCTGCTCGTGCTGCAAGAGAGAGAGAGACTGAGGGAAAACAGAGGAAAAAACTTGGCTGATTGAGTCACAACAGAGGGAATAGCCGTAATTAAGACAGACAGACAGAGGGAGAGAAATGAGAGAGGGCTGTGATGATGACAGTGCATCAAAGCTGACACTGTAAACAGGCCTGTTGTGTTTGAGCCGTCTTTAATCTACTCCACCAACAGATCAATGAAAGTCACTGTGCAGTAATGCTGTTTGTGGCATTAAATGGACATCTGACCTCTTATTACATTTACAAATTAATATTTGCTGAGGCATTTCTTTACTAACTCTGGCTTAAGTTAAATACATAATTATTGAATTTTTTTTTTATATGCTCAGATGTATAAAAGCAATGTTGTTTTTTAAAATATTTTTATTATTATAATAACTTAATGCACAAAATAAGATGGCAGCTGTGTATGAAATGAAATATTCATAATATTCCAATTTGAAATATTAAGAAACTGATTATGGAAAAATAATCTCTTGTCTGACGTTATATAGATGTTTTTGAAGTATTTTTATTGTGCTCACTGAAATTAAATTATTAATTATATTACATCATTGTAAACCAAAATCTATTTATTAAAAGACTATTATTGAGAACAACATCTTGTCTCTTGTTGAAATCTATATTATATTATCATTCATTCATTTTCTTTTCGGCTTAGTCCCTTTATTAATCTGGGGTCGCCACAGCGGAATGAACCGCCAACTTATCCAGCATATGTTTTACACAGCGGATGCCCTTCCAGCTGCAACCCATCACTGGGAAACACCCATACACACTCATTCACACACATACACTACAGACAATTTTAGCTTACCCAATTCACCTATACTGCATGTCTTTGGACTTGTGGGGGAAACCGGAGCACCCAGAGGAAACCCACGCCAACACGAGGAGAACATGCAAACTCCACACAGAAACGCCAACTGACCCAGCCGAGGCTCGAACCAGCGACCTTCTTGCTATGAGGCGATCGTGCTACCCACTGCGCCACCGTGAGGCCCCATATTATATTATATTATATTATATTATATTATATTATATTATATTATATTATAACAGATGACAGCTGTGTGTAAAATGAAATATGCATATTTAAATATAAATTGATACAAAACCGATTGAAGAAATTTTTTTTCTTTGGGACCGGGCAAGCTATATTTATCCCTTAACAAAAAACAAATGCCACTTTGAGAAAGGAAAGTGAGCCAGAAAAACAACTCGTTCTTATGTAATAGTTCTAAACTGAGTTTGCTTTTCTGTGGGACTTCAAGAGCCGTAGGGAATAAATCTCTTTTTGAGAAGTTTTAACCATGTCCAAAAACCATTGCACTGTACAGTACAGCATTATAGGGTGTGACTAAAGCAATACAGCATCTGTTTGAAGATCTGCCAGGAACATTCTTACTGACTTTTGGCATTGTATTTTTTGACTTTTTGGCATTGTTTTTACTAGGGTTGCTTTGTTTGATCAACTACCGATCGGCTGAAAATTGCTTATATATACTTGATCAGCAACTTCTCAGTTTGCCAATCTCATGTGGATGATCCCAGAAGACATATGCATCTGCTGTTAAATCAGATATGCTTGCACCAACACCGTCTTAAACATTTAGACAGATAAAATAATAATGCTGCTAATATGTAACTGTTGACCAGTCTGCATTAACAGCAGCAGTTCAGTAGTCAGCAACCATACAAGATCTCAACCATACAAGAGTCTCTTCTGAAATTTTCATTTCCTTCAGTATTAATTTGGCTTAGTGTTGCCAGATTTCACACTTTCACACACAAAAAAAAGCAGATTTGGCAATACTGCTCCTAAGAAACAAACAAAGGAAATGTAAATAAACAACATCCAACAAATAAAATGTGTGGAATGTAATTCATTATGTATTGAATGTTTTTTTTTTAATTAGATGATATGCTTGATAATAAATGAAATTAGAATAAATATGAATAATTCATAAACCCTGGGTTATAATTAACGTCAATCTATCATTAAGCATCGAAGGCTCTTTCGTAAGCCTGTTTTTTAATAATGCACACCTTCCAGCCAATCAGAATCAATAATTTCAACAGACCATGGAATAAAATCATTTAATGCACAGGTAGTTCCAGCTTTGATCAGCTCGAAATAAATGCGCTCCCCCAAACATTAGTAGTAACCATAGTAACTCAGTGACAGTTGCCGGAGCCTTCAGTCCTCTGTTTAATCTCAAGGTCACTGATGTGTGCTTCATCAGGTAGCTAATGGGGATAAATCAACTCACAAATCTGCTCCAAAATATTGGTGAAAAAGTAGCTAATAGGTTAGTATGAGCTATTAGATATGCCTGTTTCATTTAAATGCACAGACATGACCCCTCTCTCTCTCTCTCTCTCTCTCTCTCTCTCTCTCTCTCTCTCATGTTACATCGCATGTTACATCGAGAGCACATGTGTTTTTTTTTTAAGTCTGTGTGAACTGGAAGTTGCTGAGACTTTTATTTCAGTATGTTGATGTACTTCCATCTGAAACGAAATATTGATTAAGGGGCAGGGTTTTGTTTGTGCATAATTCCTTCATAGCAAACTAATGTTAAGAACATTAATATGCAGTTGCTATGGAAACCCTTAGATTGACGTTAACAGAAGGATCGTCACTCCAAACGTGGAAGCAAATGGTCAGGCTTTGATCGAAGATTACCAAAACCCTTTTTTTCCAATGGATTCACTTGCAAAGATTAACAGACGACCTTAAGAATAATAGTATGAGCTAGACAAAACAAACATTGTAAATTTTTATATCACGCAAACTTAAAATATAAATAAATTAGCACTTTATTTGACCTATAACAAATCCCTTGTGTCTTTTCTCCTCGCTGCTCTGCTCAGGTTTCAGGAGCATCTCTATAGGTAAGTTGTTTGTCAAGTGTTGAAGATAGTTTTCTCTAGCAAAGACTGTAGATCCCCAAATGTAGTTTAGAGGTGTCGTGTATGTGTGTGTTTGTGTGTGTGGTCTTAAAATCCACACAATTTTCTCAACAGATCAATTGCGTCCCAAATGGAGCACTATTGACCTTATTCTGCAATGCGGAAGTGCGCTCGTTTTTGCAAGTTTTAGAAGTTCCGATTCAGTTGCCTATGGAAGAAATGACTAATAAACAACACAAAAACAATGAAACTGCTCGCTCTACAAACAAGTGTGTTCACGACTATACATAAAAAAGTAGAATAATATAATAATAAAATATCAGTTTGCAGCATAACAAGCTGTTTTTAACGTCTAAAAATCAATGGAAGTGAATGAGACCGGAAGTCTCGAACCAAAGATTCTAATGGCTGCACCTGCTCGTATGTAAAGAATAAAGTCAATACAATGGTGTCATCCCAAATGGAACGCTAACGTTTTTAACTAAACAGAAATTCAAATTGTTTCCCAGATGACGTTTAACGGTTGCCAATTTAGTGAAATTAATGACCAAACTACCCAATAGTATCTGTAATGAGTACAACAGCACTCACATAGGAGAATTTTGCTTTCACGATCCGAAATAAATAAAGTAGGCTAATCCAACCTCAGCGCCTGAGAGCTCTGCCCCTTCTGCTACACTGTAAGAAATATCTGTTAATTAACAGGTTCCGTATTTTGTGGTGCACATGGTGTTTTCTATTTATTTATGAATTGCATTATGGGAGTTTTTATCTCTCCTCTGTCTACTTTGGATGTTGAAAATTCAACACAGCAGATTAACAAAGTGACTTTTATTGGCATTTTAGTAGTCTGAGACAAGATATTGTTTAGGAAGTAATTTAGAGAGAATTAAGTCTGTAAAATAACAAAAAATCTTCAAACTAATAAGAAATGTCAACAAAAGTCACTTATCAAACCTTTCAACATCAAAAGCTTTTGGAGGAAAGATCAGGATCCCATAATGCAATTCAAAAGCATGAATAAGTGGAAGAACTTGAATCACGAAATACGGAAAACTGCTTATTTATGGATAATTTTTAGTGTATGTGCGTGAAATGTTCACCATTGCACACTTTTTTAAAATTGTTGAATAAGTTCATCATCCAAGTGCACTTATTCTTTTTAGAATATTCTCTGTGAATGTTGTACTTATACTATTTACTACAAAGTGACATAGAATAGTGCACAAGTATGCGATTTGGGGTGCACATATTGCCTTTGTTAAGCATCTTACAGCACTATTCCAGTCTACAGGACAACCGCCCGTACTGTTCCTGAAAGAGACGTCCTGCGGGGTCACATGATGTTGAAGTCATATCTGGACAGATATAGGGATATCAGCATGAACAGATTAGGAGCAGCTTAAGCAGAACAGACACCAAAAGCAAAACGCAAATCCGGGCTCATTAGTTGAGGAATTAACTGTTATTACTCTATTACTGGGGCACAAATTAAAGCAATCTCCAGCCGGGACGCTGAAGCGCACAGTCCAAACATCCCCTGCCCACGTGCCAATGTGGATTGTCGTTTTTATTTTGACTTGCCCTCAATTTCAGATGTGGGCTTATTCGTCAAATGCTCCAAAAGAATGGAAGATATTTTCTGTTATTTTCAGATCGAGCACATTGTTGTTTTTGTTAATTGGATTTATTTGTTTTTAGATTTTCTTTGTCATTTTAGTTGAAGTTTTAGTAATTTGGTCTTGTAATTTTATAGTTTTTTAATGTCTTTATAGTTTTCATTAATTCTTATTTTAGTTTAAGTCAATTAAGCTTTAAGATAAACTAAATGAAAAAGATTAATCTTTTTTTAGCAATTAGCTAAAATAAAGTTGATGGTTCTTATATTATTATATTGATTTATTTAGTTATTTTTTGACATATTGCAAGTAAAAAGCTTTAGTTAACCATATTTATTCCTGTCACGATAAGGAATTTTTGTTGGACGATATACTGTCACAGAAATTGTTGCGATAAGAGATATTATTATCATTTTGAGATCATTTTATGCCACTGATTATAGAGTGAATACACAACAGCATATATGCAAATAGCCATAAACACTTTCAAGGAACTAAGGCTTTTCATAAGGTTATTTAGATTCAAAAGGGATGTAAATGTCCTATTATATATTCTATTAAATGTACTATTAAGTAAATGTCCAATTATTGCTTTAACGTTATTTGTGAATTTGTAAATATATATTGCAACACCAAAAATGATTGAGGTCATGTACAAATATTGCAGGATATATTGATTATTGTGACAGGCCTAACCATATTTATTTTTTACCAGAGCTAGGGCATAGTCTGGTTGCTTGTGTATTATTAGTTTATAGTAATTTTAATTAATTCATTCATTCATTTTCTTTTCGGGTTAGTCCCTTTAATAATCTGGGGTCGCCACAGCGGAATGAACCGCCAACTTATCCAGCATATGTTTTACGCAGCGGATGCCCTTCCAGCTGCAACCCATCTCTGGGAAACATCCACACGCACCCATTCACACTCATACACTACGGAAAATTTAGCTCACCCAATTCACCTGTACCGCATGTCTTTGGACTTGTGGGGGAAACCGGAGCACCCGGAGGAAACCCACGCAAACACGGGGAGAACATGCAAACTCCACACAGAAATGACAACTGACCCAGCCGAGGCTTGAACCAGCGACCTTCTTGCTGTGAGGCGATCGTGCTACCCACTGCGCCACCGTGCAGCCCCATAGTAATTTTAAACTACAATTTATTTTGTTTTTAAAAAGAAATGAATAGTTTCTCAGAGAAAAAATGCATTATGATGATCACAGTAAAGGTTTTTTTCTAAATAGTCAGTATTAAAAAAAATCTGTTTCAGAGAGCCGTGTATTTAATGCATGAAAATCAACAGCCTTTAAACACCTTCCTTAAAGTCACAACGGTGAACGATAACAAATGATTTTAAGCCCTCAGTCTTATTTACCAGCCCAACCGTTGAACCTTTTGCCTTCTTAAGGAAAGGATTTGCTGGCAGACAGCTGGCCCCAGATCAGTCTATATGAGTTTATTTGTGCGTGGTCTGCTGAGTGGGCTGATGTGTCGTGTGCTGACAGCAGTAGTGGTGTGTTGCAGGCCTGCAGGCTCATGCAGCTGCTTCACTGTTAAAGCACACTCAAAACAGACATACGTACTACAGTAGATCATGCAATCACACATTAGATGAATAGATGCCACCTTTTTGCACACATGACTGTGTTTTGGGGAGCATCCATTCAAAAGAACTCAAACAAATCATTTTTAATAATGAGGTTGTGCTACAAATAATCCATATACATAGTTAGGCTGTATTTCACTAGTGTGTTTTCTTTATTTATTGTAAAAAAGGCACATGAAATTTAACATGAAATTACACTTTTTTTTTACATTTTAACTCTCCGCCTCTCTCTCACCCAAAGCATCCAAATTCAGTTAAACAGGTAAAGATGTTGTTATACATGGGGTAAGACGATTCATTCATTCATTTTCCTTTCAGCTTAGTCCCTTTATTAATCAGGGGTTGCCACAGTGGAATGAACCGCCAACTATTTCAGCATGTTTTATGCAGCGGTTGCCCTTCCAGCCACAACCCAGTACTGGGAAAGGGCTAAGACAGATAAAACAATATACTGTATTTCCACATACAAAAATACACATATCAATCAATCAATTAGTAGAGTGAGAGGTATTTGATGCTTGTGCCGATGTTTGGTTTTGTTCCAGAAACTGTATAAACAGATCCCAAATTTTATGGCAGTCCTTTAGTTTGCCCCTTATACTACTGTAGGTGGCCTCACAGTGGCGCAGTGGGTAGCACGTTCGCCTCACACCAAGAAGGTCGCTGGTCGCTGGTTCGAGCCTCGCCAGTTGGTGTTTCTGTGTGGAGTTTGCATGTTCTCCCTGTGTTGGCGTGGGTTTCCTCCGGGTGCTCCGGTTTCCCCCACAAGTCCAAAGACATGCGGTATAGGTGAATTGGGTAAGCTAAATTGTCCGTAGTGTATGAGTGTGAATGGGTGTGTATGGATGTTTCCCAGAGATGGGTTGCAGCTGGAAGGGCATCCGCTGCGTAAAACATATGCTGGATAAGTTGGCGGTTCATTCCGCTGTGGCGACCCCAGATTAATAAAGGGACTAAGCCGAAATGAAAATGAATGAATGAATACTACTGTAGGTAATTCTTTCCAGTGCCATGTAATGTGGTGTGTTGTCTTTTTAAAGCAGTGTTTTAGAATGAAAACTCTCTTCGTCCATATTGACATTTTTAGTGCTTTTCAGAAAAACGTGCATATTTTGCTGGCACTGATGAATCATCGAATGATACGCAGTTGTCCAAAAGAATAATCAGAGAATAATTGTGGATAGCGACACCACTGTTTTGAACTCTGTGTTTCTGTCTATCTAAACTTTTCTAAGGGTTTCTAAACAGTGTTTTCAAAACATTCTGTTTTTGCGGGTCAAAGATGCCAAAGTAGTGTGAGTGCCAGGTGTAAACATAGCAAAAGGTATGCATTTTAAAACAAAAACACACTAGTGTAAATGGAGCCTGAGGTACTGCGTGTTTAGCTTTGGGCTTTTTATCAATCATGATAATTGATAATAACGTAACACTTTTTTAAATTGTTTATTTATTTATTTGTTTATTTATTTATTTATACAGGGACAATGTACAACATGACATGTTGTACCAGAGTTAGCTATAAAGCTAATTTACATCTGTAGTCCCTAGGCAGGAAGTTGTGACAAATTTAACAATTTTAAAAACAGCACAATACACATCATACTCAATAAAATGAAATCAAATCAATGGTTGCATATTTGATTTTGTTTAGGCCAAATTTTAAGCACAATTTTAAAATGATTAAAAGTGGTAATGTGACATTAATATCACAAGCATATTTGGGGACAGAGCTCTTGTGAGTTCAGTGTGTTTTGTTCCTAAAGGTTATTTTTTTCTTTGTATTCCCATATGGTAACACTTTAGAATAAGGTTGTATTAGTTGATGTTAGTTAATGCATTTACTAACATGAACAAACAATGATCAGTGCATTTATTACAGTATTTGTTCTTGTTAGTTAACGTTAGTTGGATGCAATGGATGCATTACTACAGTAGAGTAATACATTCATTGAACATCCATGATAACGCTGCAGAAAGACTTCATGGGGTTTGTTCATGGTCTGCTTAGAGTATTTTTTTATTATAATAAGTTTCCTTTTAATATTTAATGAATGAGCTGTGACGGGAATCATGACACCTCATTGTACACATTTTTTAAACAGAAGTTACTCTCATTATTCGTGCAAAGCATCATCATGGGGCATAGGAAAAAGGTGGATTCTGATGCCTCATTTGTCTGATAGATCCAGATCTACATCCACTCTATGATCAAGTAATTGAAGGCGACTATTTTTATGCAGTTGAATAATTACAGCTATGCCAAACTGCAATTAACTTGCCTTGTAATTTCCACTGGGTTCCCCCCTCCCCCCGCTTTATTCAGTAGTGTTAGTGATTGTGAGTGTACGCATTTGAGGGATAGTGTGCTGTATTTAGGACGCGTCCTGTTTGCGTGAGGAGGGGCTGAATTACTCTCCCTGGGCGCGAAGTGCAGATCAGCCATATGGTTTTAATAGATCAAGATGGGTGATCCTGAAACTAACTAAGGTCATTATATTTCTCTATCTGTGGCACCATCTGCTGTTGCTTTTGCCCACTTGTTTTGTTTATCCTGAATCTACAGATTTTAAAGCACAGTCGGGCTGAGAGGATCATTATGACATGCGGTTGTATCCTGCATCACTGAAGTGTCACTCTTGTACTCTATTAGAGTGACATTCAGCCATGAGTCTGGTACTGGTATTGATTTATCATCATTAATTCATCGTCACGTCAGTACAAAGTTTTCTCATCCACGTCAAAGCAAAATGAGAATTGAAAATTTTGTAAATATTCATACAGTAAATGTGGAATATGACCAAAAATGATGCTAAAAGTACCATAACAGTATTTCATAGCTGTGCTAAATCATTATTCTCTGAAAATGTGGCCCTTTTTGCAATCAATTCAGTTTCTGTCAAATTTGGGACATTTCAAAAATTTGGGTTTAAAACAAAAAGGCAGATTTAGATGAAAAACTTGTTGATGACAAAATGAAAAAGGATTTTTATTTAAGGATAACAGTAAGCAATCATAAAATCATACCCAGACCCTTAATTAATGTAGTGTCTGGATTTAGTATTTAAATGCAAGTGTGGATCCCCTAAATACATTTTTGGTGTTTACGAAACAAAACTCACTCCTGCAATTGCAATGACTGTCATCGTGATAACCAAAGCAACATTCTGCCATCTTTTAGGTTTGTTGTCCACTATTTCAGAGCTTTTAATGTTCAGCGATTTTAAAGCAAATACCACTGAGAGAGGGGTCAGGTTTTATTTTGGTTTGTAAGGCTCTTTGCTTTTGAGAGTGTTGCCTTGTCCACTTATTTTAAGCGATTTTGGTTTGATCCAGTTGATGTTTATTCCTTTCGCAGACACTTTTATCCAAAGCGACATATGAATGAGGATAAAAGAAGCACTTTAAATCACCAGAGAGCAGCAATAAATATAGATGCCATGACAATTCTAAGTTAGTTTCAGTTAGTTAATGTTAGTTTATGGCAAGGGTCACCAAATTTGTTTTGCATAAATTTGTGTGCTGCAGAGTTGAGCTCCAACCCTAATCAGCCTGTATACAACAATTTAGTCAAGCTCTTACTAGGTATACTTGAAATTTCCAGGCAGGTGTGTTGAGGCAAGTTGAGGCTAAACTCTGAAGTGACATCGGCCCTCCAGAACCGAGATTGGTGATCCCTGCTTTATGGAGTCAATAAAGAAACAAAGTGCATGTTGTGATGTTATGTTGTGCTCCCACCAAATGTGAATTTAAGTATTTGCATGAGGAGATTATATACAAAGTCAATGCAAATGTGTGAATAGAAGCAAATTTCTGCAAACATGTGGAATTTGCCTATTTCGCATCTTCTGCACAAGGTAAAATATTCAGCTTAAGTGGAAACTTGGGTGAAAAACATCTCGCAAGCAATCTAGAGTGAATGCAATGCCGTCTTTTATTGTGGGTTTGCTCTTATTTTGAAGTTTATTCTAGCAAGATCTGGCAACATTAGTAAGTCAAGGTACCTTG
>CAIGQW010054176.1:4284994-4296856 GCA_903798125.1 Danio choprae
AAATGGTGAAAGTCACTATGTTGGAGCTGCATGATGAACATTTTAGATCCATCTGGAGTAGCTACTTTTGTAAAGAGAAGAAACATAAACAGTTGTAGTTTTTTGCTGTGGCTATTTATTTTGCCATTTTGTTTTGACCTCAATGTGGCCGCTACAATATATGCTTTCTCTCTGTATGTAAGGCGGTACTTTTTAACAGGCATAAAAAAGAGAGAAGCTCAGAGAACGTTTTTTTGTTGTTGTTGTTTTCATTTCAGTGCTTGTTTGTTAAGCCTCTGGGTGCATTTAGCATATGATTTGAATATAATAACAGTGAACGTGTATGACCCATCTGACCACAAATCTGAAGGACTTTACAGTTCACTCTGCCTTTCTGCACTGACCTCTCAGTAGATGTGCTGGTACTAAGCCAGTTACCAGCATGAGCTTGATCCGAGCCACGCAAATCTCCAGATTAGACGGAGGCGATTGAGCGTTCCGATCAGATTAATCTTCAGGGTCTGTGCCATTGGATTGGCCTTGTCACACGCTAATTATCCATAGCTCATGTGAGCAGCCTTTATGGATACCATGATTTCAGACTGCTTCACACCATGAAGATTTGCAAAATTGATAAGGACGCATTGTTTGCTTTGAGAAGTGAACATGTAAAGCTTCTTTAAACTCAATAATGTGTAAAGAAGTTTGGGATTAGGGGGTAAATGTTGAAAGGATGGAGTGGATTTGGTTCTCCGCTGCTCGCTAAGATGGCTCAGCCACATAACAGTCAACCAGTGTTAATCTCGCCAATGGAATTACCGACAAAAATGTTCACTTGCAACGTTTTATGTCAGCAAAAATTAAGGATGAAATACTCACCTTAGTGATAATTAATCAATGTTGACTAATTAAAAACAACCTCTCATATTTGTTTTTGCGAGATGCATTGTACATTTCTTTGAGGTTTTAACTCAATTTGGGTCATTTATTATACGGTGATGGCCTTTTTTGAGTAAAAGTGAAACACATTTTAATAAAATAGATTTTTGTTGGAGTATGAAAATAATAAGTGAGTGGATTGGTTGTGTGCACACACTGCTGACACATTTATGTTCAAACACCATGTAAAAGTGAATATTAGATAATAAGTTCCATTTAAAACATACACGCACACACACACTGTGGATAAAACATTAAAATCTATTTTATTTCAGAATGAAATAAAGGCCATCCCCCACAGTATGTACAGTGCTCAGCATATATGAGTACACGCCATTTTGAAAATGAATGTTTTTATCCATTTCTCAGTGAATATAGGTAATACATATTGGTGCATTTGAACAAAACAGATTTATTAATCAGATATATTTATTAAAATAATATTTTTGTCACAGAACATCTTTAGAAATAGAAAAATAATACATTTAAATTCATACAAAATATTGCAAAACAAACTACAACATTTCAACAAAATCTTTAATATATTTTTTGTTTCTCTTGTTTTTTGCTGTTTTTGAAAATTTTATTTAATATTTTTTCTAACATATAAATTTGGGCTACAAATCTTTGAACCATTATTGTTAGTTATTTTGTTAGATAAGTTCCAGATTTGGCTTCAGTACTGACTTAACTAATGTATATGCACAAATATAATATTGTAAAGCATCCTATAGAAAACATGCATTTAAATAAGTGATTTTTAGTGGGTGTACTCATATATGCTGAGCACTGTATGTGAATAAGTGTGTATGTATGTTTCCCAGTACTGGGTTGCAGCTGGAAGGGCATCCGCTGTCTAAAACATATGCTGGATAAGTTGGCGGTTCATTCCGCTGTGGCGACCCCTGATGAATAAACGGACTAAGCTGAAGGAAAATGAATGAATAAATAAAAGACAACAAAAAGTATTTAAATATATTTAACATTGAAAATTTTATAAACAATTATATAAAATTTTTATTTTATTGCAATTAAAATGTGGGAAGGTAGTGAAAACTTGACAAAATATGAATTAAATTAAAAGGACATCAGACAAAAGCTAAATGTAACACTGTAATCAATTGACAGAAATGTGAAACGCAAAATTTTATTCCAGGAATTTATCTTAACACTTCTATTCCTATTAAACATATATTGAAATATGTAATAGATTTAAAATGGCTTCATTTTAAAATGCATGGAAAATTTGGGTTTGATCCAATCAGATACAGTTTTGTCATTTAAAAGTTATTTACATTAACCAAAAGTGAAATGTATGAGTATAAAATCAAAACTATGCACAACCATACACTACATCGAAGTAACAGGAAGGTTTGTGATTTGACTTGTGCATGATAAACTGCAGCGATTGTGCCATCGGTGTAACAAAGATGTTTTGTGCTCCGCTGAAGCTTGTGATTTTAATTGTGGTGTGCTTTTCTCCGGGGTTTTCATTCATCATTCTGTACTCGATCTGAACCACGTGTGCCTCTGACACCTGGAATCACTGCTGCGGAGGCTGAGAGCGTGGTTTCAGTCTATGAGTTGCCATGTCCTCTGGGGACTGTTTTGTCTCTCTGTCTTTCAGCAGCCTTACACATGGCTAATGTTGTCGGGGGGCGTTGCGGAGGGCCGAAGGGGGCAGGGAAGTTTTGGTAAAGGGCCTGGGATCTTTACAAATGCTGTCAAGGTTTTGACTGATGAGAAAAGAGACTCGTGGGGAGGGGTGAAAACAGCGGGGGTGAGACAAACTCCAGTTTGGGCTTTGGAGAAATAAACACGCGTACACAAGCACACATGTCCAGTCTCAAGTTGTAAAAGGAGCTCTCGGTGGCATCTGCGCTGTGGTCCGTCACGGGGTCAACGCTATAACAACCGGAGCTAATTAGCCAATCACCTGCAATCAGTCAGCAGTGGCATGATAGTCGTCTGTTCGTGCTGCTCCGCTTTTAAGTTCAAAGGTTGAACCATGGCGTCGTCTTTACCTCCTGACAGACTTCAGTCCAAGCCTTAATGCCCTGGCTTAGCTTTCTTAAGTATAAGCAAAAGACTCCCAAGGTGACTTGGGCAAACCAAGAACAATGGAATATTAACTTCAGGTTAATACTTTAGTGTTAAGTACTACCGCTGATCTGTCTAATCTCTGCTTATATGATAAGTGAAATTTTGAGTTGCTTTTTTACTGGCAGATTAGCATGTTAGCAATAGGGGAGTCAGAATTAATGGTTTCTTCGATATTCGGCATAGCTTCAGTAGAAGATCATAAAAGGCTTATGTACTAATGTCATTTATCTCATTTGCGATATTACGTGGTAGCTTACTGTGGTGAGGGAGGCAATCACTAGTAATCAAACTACTTAAAAAGCAGACAACTGTGCACAATGGGCCCTTTTCACAAGCCTGTTATGACGCGTTTAACGGTCATCAGCATCTTAAATCCTTGAAAGTTTTTAATATTTAGATTTTTTTTAAACGTATGAACATTTATATGTATTTCTGTATGTATTATATCATCTTTGCTTCAAATTACAAAAACGAATTACCGCTTGTGCAAGGTGTTTCTAATGCAGCGTCTATGGGACAGGACAGTAAATTCGATGTTATTCTCTTCTCTGGTTGTCGTCATCAATCACACAATTTTTTTTTCCTTTTTCTAAACGTCCTTATAACATCATCGTGGAGTTTTTCTTTAATTATTTGAGCATATAAGATTGTAAAAAAATTATTTGTTGTATTCTCCCATTCACTGCGCTCAAAGTTTTCCCAACAGTCTTCCAGTTCCCAGACAGTCTTTCACTGACACTGAGGTTACAGCAGAACCCAGGAGCCACAATTTCATTGCTACACTCTTAGAAATAAAGGTTCAAAACCTGTCACTGAGGCGGTATCTTTTTAAAAGGTACAGTTTTGTTTCAAACAGGTCTTTAATGGTACATATTAAACACAGATATGTACCTTACAGTACCTTAAAAGTACTAATAACCATTCATTCATTCATTTTCTTTTCGGTGTAGTCCCTTTATTAATCTGGGGTCGCCACAGCGGAATGAACCGACAACTTATCCAGCATATGTTTTATGCAGCGCATGCCCTTTCAGCTGCAACCCATCACTGGGAAACATCCATACACACCCATTCACACTCATACACTACGGAAACTTTAGCTTACCCAATTCACCTGTACCGCATGTCTTTGGACTGTGGGGGAATCCGGAGCACCTGGAGGAAACCCACACTAAGAGAACATGCAAACAGAAACGTCAACTGACCCAGTCGGGTCTCGAACCAGCAACCTTCTTGCTGTGAGGCGATTGTGCTACCACTGCGCCACCGTGCTGCCCACTAATAACCAAAAGTTATCCTTAAAGCTACAAAACTGTACCCTAAAGTTCCACCTGTATGGTACAAAAGTATACCTTTTAAAAAGTTACCACCCCAGTGACAGATTTTGTACCTTTATTTCTAAGAGTGTAGGAAGGAAATGAAAGCTGTAAACTCCATCTCTGCTTCTCTCTCTTACTGTGGTTCTTTGACCTGCTGGCATGAGGTAACAGTTTCTCTCCTCCCGACTGTTACAGCGTTACTTGTGGATCATTCCTAAAGGGCCACAGCACTACACACGTACTTTGTATTTTTCAAATAAGCCAGAATGACTTGATTATTTAACAGAAGTATGGAATGTCAGATTTAAATAATAGCGGAGGGGACAGTGCTTTCAGACTCCGATGATTAAAGACAAAATAACTTTATGAAGTTCACACTATGGCTGCATGATACTGAGAAAATCAATGCAATGTTTTTGTTGAGTATTGCGGTAGCATTATTTCTTGCTACAGTTTATAACGTTTATCTAGAGAAATGCTATTTTTAGTAGCTATTTAAAAACAATTATTCACTTATGTAATGATCATACTAAAATAAACAGGTAACATACAGACGTGGTCAAATTTGTTGGTACCCTTTGATTTAGTCCAGGCCAGTTTCATTAGTTTGCCTTTTTTAATGCTTTAGATGACGTTCAAAAGCAACATCTGATTTTGATTAGTTTATTTTCTTCCATATTTAATTAATCATTCCTTTTTTCAGTTTTAAGCTGTTTCAGTGACCACAGTTTTTTCTTTCTTCAAGGGAAAGGTACCAACAATTTTGTCCTCCTCTGTATTTGTTTCTCATCTTTTTTTGTAATAAATCCAAAATTTCAAGGTGCAAACAGTCTCTATTCCCGCCATTAGCATTTATTTTTAGCTCTCTGCTGTGAGGCTTTAGGTTCACCTTTAGGCTGGTCTAGCCAATAGCATAATAGCATCTACTGGAAAGGTGGGTATAAAATAATAGTAAGGCCCCATCTGATTTATCAATTTTAGATAAACAAATAGTCCAATGTAATTTGTATACCAATGTATGCCAATGTACATTGCATATACCATTACCACTATAACACGGTTATTTACTGTGATCCCAGGGAAACCCAAAACCAACAGATCACAGGAGATTCCCCAGTTTCTATTGAAATAAATAAGCGTGGCCATTATGTGACAGTGAAGCAGTGTTTGGTTCTCCCCCCTTTAACCTTCTTTTGCCCTTTACTCACCTCTCACTCCATTTGACCACTATGTTCTACACTATTACAGTCATGTGGCTTGTGGCTTTAGCAAACTGTGGTGATTCAGTTAACTAGAATGTAATGCACTCAAAAACAGCACACAAAAAAAACGATCATGTTCTGTGGCATGTGTTTTTCAAATAAACAAAAATTAAGGAGCAGCCTATAATCTGACTTGGTTCCCGCTCTCCACTCAAATCTGCTCTATCTGAAGGGATTACAGCCCTCATGCAATCCTTCTCTGCTTTTTTAAATCTGTGTTTGTATCTCCAGCCCACACAAACATTTCTAGGCAGTCGGCTGAATCCTGGATAGATTATTTCTGTACCATCACATAGTGCCAGCGTTTAATTTAATACTTTTTCCAGCAACTGACTACACAGTTGCTCTATTTGCATTGAGGGCATGACAAGTGAATGAGGAAAATGTGAATTAGAAAAGGTATTATATAAAGATTATGTAGCTCACATTCCATCTAAACAGTGCAGTGCTTTTTACAGTTTGCAAAAAATAATAGTCTGGTTTAACTTGAAGAAATAATGACAAAAACATAGTAATATTGTAGACTAAAATGTCATTTTTAAATGAGTGATAATAATGTGTAATTCTAAAAAATAGTTTTGTTGGTTATAACGTGTTATGTTTCATTTTAGGAGATTTGTTCAGTTGTTAAAGTTTTAATTTATTTCATAAGATGCCATTTTTATAATACATTTCTGCAACCCAGAGTAAAAATATAATAAAAACACAGAACCTTAAGGGAGAAAAACATGGCTTTCATGGGCTTATTCTGCTTATTCTGTGGAGTTAAATTGTGTTCAATTAAAAAAAAACACATAATAAATGCTGGATTTTACACAATCTATTTATGTTGGGACAACATGAAGGAATTAAGTTAGCTTATTAGTTTGTTTTACAAATTTAAGTGGCTTGAACATAAAACAATTAAGTTGTCCTCCCACAAAACTTAAGAATTGTGTTGTTTCAACTTATTTTAATTAAGTAGTTTGAACAAACAGCAACGTCATTTTTTTCAGTGCGTGAAAATGTGCAATTGCTTCCCAATTATGAGTATCAAAGCTATATATCGCCCAGCAAAAACTACAAAATGAAAAATTAAATCACTTTATGCGAGTAAAAGATGTGAAATTGATAGTGCAACATTACTTCCATAATCTTTCTTTCCCTCCTCTTGGCTTCTCTCTTTTAGTGACCCTAATCTAACCATACTCTAAATGCATTTTCCCCTTAACAGCACTTGTGTTTGTGGTTTTAGCTGTGTGCTATAAAAACAAAACATTGTGCAGAAAAGCAAAAAATACACTCATAAACTTACCCCACCCTTTTCCTGTCAACCACTTTTATTCCCTTGTTGGAAAGGTGAAAATGTGAATGTATATCAATGTACTTTCTTGAACACTTGATATTTTTTTGCAAATATCAAAGCATATAAATCTACCTCAGACTGTGTCATTTTTGTATCTAAGAGTGTAAAGGTATGTCTGTTTTCAGAAAACCACAACTTCTTTACATTGCTCCTTAGAAGCAGTATGTGTTTTGGAGAGCTCTGTGTAAAATACGGGCAGGAATGATGGGTTTGTGGACCGGATTGACCATATGCAAGCCTGCTGTGTAAGCCCAGCTGGACAGCAGGTCGGTCTGGAAGGCAGTTTAGATGGAAATCCTTCCAAAATCTTGATTGGTTGAGAGAACATTTTTATCACATGGTAGACTGAGCATGTATGAATGGAGTTTTGTATTGACTGCGTGTAAATGCTTGAATCTAATCTAAGAATGTATGTGAGAATGGAAATTGAAAAATGCAATTTGGTTGACCAGTAATTTAGCGTAATATATTATATATGATGAAAAATGTTTTGTCAATTTAATAAATTAAATAAGACACAGGTAAAGATAACCATAAAGAAACTAAAATATTATTTTTAAAAAGATGAACTTGTTTATACTATTATATTAAAATGTATAATTTTTTTGTTATAAATTTATATTCACATGTAACCATATTCTAAAACTCTAACTATATTCTAAAAGCTGTTTATAGCAACAAAAAAAATGCATATAGAAATATATAACTAAAGAATAAATTATTCAAAATGCATTGTATATCCATTAGGACTGACAATATATCATCGTTTTAGCATCAATAGCGCAATGTATGAATCCCCAATGGTTACATTGCAGGACGCACAATGATTGTAGTTGACCAGGTACAACAGTTCATTTTAGTCCTTTCAGTAACCATAATAAAGTGAAAGTTTATCAATTGCTTGTGTTTTTAAGACCTGTGTTAACATTTTTAAGCATTTGGGCACAAGGATTTATTACATTTGTAGCTTTAACAAGATTAATTGTATTTAATTATTTAAACAATGAAGACTATACATCTTTATTGTACATTTAATTATTATATTTCTGTACCTGTTTACTGTTGAAGTCTTTCATTTGTAAATTTGCTCTACTTTATCTATCTCTGGTTGTAATTTGCTTTATTGGATTTTATGCAGATGCACTTCCCTAAAAATGATCCCAATTAATCTAAAATGATTAATTCAGTTATTTAGTTAAGATTCAATATCTTGTGAAATATTGCAATATAAATCGCAGAAAATCTAAATATCGCAATGTACATTTTTTCCAATATCATGCAGCCCTAAAATCCATATTTAAAACCTACATTAATATATTCACGATAAATTGCAGTACATTAAACAGAATGCATTTGTAATTTAATAAATACTGATTGTAAGATGGACTAATTAACCTCGTTTGCCCAATTATGGTTATATACTGCAATTGCGATTAAAAAATCAGGAAATCTTGCTATACAAATTGCAAACAGATGAATTGTTTTTCAGTTGTATCTTTTCATTTATCCTCATTAACGTGATACCATCATTGTAATGCATTTAATTCATCAGAAATGTTCTACCTAACGGTCCGATTTCTTCCACGAGCTTCTTCTTTGTTCTGAAATGTTTGTGTGCGTTATAAATAATGGAGGTTGAGTGCATTGCAGGAGCGGAGAGGAGGATATATAGGTCACTGTGCGATCGCTGCTGCTCAGGGAGCTAGAAAACACACACACACTCACACATTTACACACACATGCACATAAATGATTCTCCACGGAGTGTTGGCATTGGCTCACAGCCTGACGTGAGATGTGTTGCCTTTCCCTGCTAAAAGGGAAACCTGTCCCTCAGGACCACCGTAGAAACAAACCTCATTGTCTTCGAGGTAGTTGCCACAGTCTAATGATGGTTATTTATGTTTATCCTACCATTTTTTGTGAATTTTAAATGCAAAGATAGATGGTGGTGTTTTGAGGAAATATTGCCGTCTAGTCACATGATATCGGTGACTGTGTCATAATGTGTTTTAGATATACAGAACAAAATAGTCAGCGATTAACAGTTCATTGCATGCAATTTTGGATTTTTAAGGATATTTTTTTCAGTCTAATGTAAAAAGAAAACATCCAAAAACACTCATTTTAAAGGCTGTCTTCTCAAAATGAGCCATACATCTTTATTTGTGCAGCACTAACAGTACAAACTTGAACATTTTTATTCATATCTATATTCAGATTCTGGTTTTTACTGAGTGATTTATTTTGTTCATAAATAATTTGCCTAATTGTATCTTAATGAATAATATAATATTGAATTATAGAGTGATAAAGAGATAACCAAAATCCCCTTCATAATAAAATTTAATAATTTTGTACATGAATTCCTTCAATGTTTAGGAATTTACTTTTGGGGGGTGGGTGATATATGCATTTTTTTCACAAAAATATGAATTCAGATTCAAAATTATTGTTTCATATCCTTTTTGTTTCATATTTTTTATAATACAAATTCATTTGTATTCATTTAAAAAAAAAAAACTGTAATACTTCAAAAAACTTACTAGTAATACAAAAAAATCCGTATTCCTAATGTAATCAATCCAGTGGGTGAAATACTGTGTTTTTGTGCTATTTACCTGCAGTGTTTTGCCTTTAATGATTCATTGTTGATTTCCAATCACACAGCCCTTCGGAAAGTTGTGAATTATGTGTGTGCCATGTGTAGTAGGGCGTATGTGTCTTTCTTGCACATGACCTACATTCGCCGGGCTCTGGCTGTTAGCATAAAACTGCCTCCATCACATCGTCACCCAGAGCGTGTTGTTGTTGCTGCCGTACCATTGGCTGCTCTTTGTTGAATCCAGTTTGCATTACAACAAATCCAGTTGTCCTGGTCCAAACCGTGTGTTTGATGCTTTTTTTTGTCCTCACATTTAAAGAGTCACTTGTTTTTCTATTTTGTGTAACAGCTTGAAATGAAGGTGTACATCAGTATCAAGGAGGGTTGGCTGTGGATGCAGCTGTTACTAATGCACTTATCTTTAAGCTGTTAGCATAGTAATAGAGAAATTCAGCTGGGATTGAATGGTTGCCTGCTTGGCAACCTTACTGAGGAGCAGAGCAACCAAATTTTGCACAGTGCTGATCTGAGGTCAGCTTACATCATGCGTCATCTTTGAACTTATGAAGTGCTTAGATACTGGAGTGATAATTATATTCGTATCATGCTATGAATGGTTTAACCCTCTTTAGACACGTTGGCAATGCAATCAGTATTGGCTAGTTAAAGGGATAAATCACCTAAAAATGATCATTTACTCGAGTGGTTCTACATTTTTATTCTTTTTGAACACAAAAGAAAATATTTTGAAGAATGTTGGAAATGGGCAGCCACAGTAGGAACAAAAAATACTATGGTTGCTGTTTTCTGCGATGTATCTTGTTTTGTGTTCAACAAAAGAAAGAAACTCAATTAGAGTAAACGATGACGCAATTTTCATTTTTGGGTGAACTCGTCATTTAGTTGACTCGTCAGACATAAGTCTCCATAAATCTTAATCTGCATTATTGACTCACCCTCAACATAAATTTAGTTGCATATGCGAGTGATTACTCACATGGTGAAGGGTTAATCGGTAGAGGTTTAAATATATGTTATAGCTCAGTTTTTCTGTTTGTATATGCTTTGACTTACTTTTCTACCCTGTTTGTCACTTGAAAAGCTATAGAGTTGAGTAAAGGGAGTTTATAAACTAAAGTTTTTTTTTTATTTCTCTCTTGACTTTTCTTTCTTGTTTTCATGACTCCTTCAACATCCACTTCTGCACTGCATAGGTAAGTTTATTTGTTCCTCTTCAAAAACAGATAATTGAAGTAAAACCTAAGTTTATTTGCCTATGGCTAATAGCAGAAATTATTTACTTGTTCACCCCAGGCATAAAAATTGGCTGCTTATCTGAGAGATTGCTGGCCCTCGGTTTGAAAATTCATTCATTCATTCATTTTCTTTTCGGCTTAGTCCCTTTATTAATCTGGTGTCGCAACCCATCACTGGGAAACATCCATACACACCCATTCACACACATACACTATGGACAATTTAGCTTACCCAATTCACCTATAGCGCATGTCTTTGGACTTGTGGGGAAAACCGGAGCACCCGGAGGAAACCCACGCAAACACAGGGGAGAACATGCAAACTCCACACAGAAATGCCAACTGACCCAGCCGAGGTTCGAACCAGCAACCTTCTTGCTGTGTGGTGATTGTGCTACCCACTGTTCCACTGCGTCGCCTGCGGTTTGAAAATAGCTTCAGTAAAATATAAGTAGCATGATGCTTTGGAAAGCTACAGTTTAAAAGCAGCTCCTGCAATACTCGCTTCATTATTAGATTATGATCAATCATTAGATTAAATTATTAAGGATTGAAACCAAAAACTTTTCTCATTTACTCTCTCATGTCATTCCAAACCAGAAAGTCCATTTGTACCAATGAGAATCATTTATTCGAGTCATACAGTATGTTTGAGGTTCTTCTAACCAATGAGATTTTGAGAAATGGGTAGATTTTAGTTTATATATCTTCACTATATATGAACTTCAGCAGGTCTTGTGAAGGAATATGGCTTTATACACCATAAATGCCTGTCAAAAATGCTTCTTTTAGGAGCTAGTGCCAGTTGGGCATATGCTTGAGTGTGAATTGGCTGTGTGTCATGTGATGAGCTGATAATATTATTGTAAATCTAAATCGTGCCTGTGTGCACCAGATACTGGTTTGTGTTTCCCTCTGCCTCGTTTTCTTGGGTATGAAATACCAAATTGCTTATGCTCTGTATGCTTAATCAGATGTGATTTTGTGATTTGAACTGACCTCCTAAGACACACACACACACACACACACACACACACACACACACACACACACA
>CAIGQW010054176.1:4302417-4331080 GCA_903798125.1 Danio choprae
GGGGGGGGGATATTTAAGACTTTCTGTGAAACCTTAATGACTTTTTGCTCTTAAAAAACTACAGTGAATTTTTTGCATTTTAGAAAAACTACAGTGAATGCCTAGTTTCTGGTCCATTTGCACACATTAAAAGGTGACATTAAACAGAGCCCATGGAAAGGTAGAGGAAGGGTGTGACCCAGGACAATGAGGAGCGAACAGAACAGGTGTGCTTCATACAGGCTGCTCAGAAGCCATTGTTAGCACTGGCCATGTTTTCTGACTTCTGCAAGTCAGCAAAAGATGAGGTGTCCATTAAGGTGCCTTGTCATTGCCAGGCAGTGCAGAATGACTTTTTATTATCATGGACTGCAATCCGCTCTATTACCTATGTTTAAAACTGAATTTACCACAGAATAGGTGCAATTTAGCCTCAGTTGTCTGTCATTGCAGTAGCCATGTTGGCTTCTGCCCAAGTCCAGGCATGTGAATATGTGCTGTTAATGGCCATCTTGCAGAGCCACAAGCTGCCGGCCGGAGCAGCCAGACCTGTGTTTCTAATGTTTGCCAATGCGATTCTGTCTGTACTAAACACTCACCTACGGTCAGACCATTTGACGCCAAGGTCACAGGCACAGGATGACCAGATTAACATGGATTAGCAGGAAGGTCTGTATTATTCCAGGCAGAGGGGAGTGCAGTGTGTTCACACACACACACAGACAGACACAAACACACACACGAATGCATGCTTGCACACGAATTGAGGATGTTCAATTCTCAAATATGTACACATGGGGGCTCTCATGCACTTTGATGTCTAGAAAAAACGTCAAGCTATAATTATGATATATTAATATACAACATTTTGAATTTCATTCATGTTATCGATATTTCATTTGAAGGACTTTTTTATATGAAAGGTTTTGAGATTTGTACGAAGGTGTGTGCATTTTTCTGAAATTACCTTTTATGAAGTGTGTGATGTATCTGTTATGTGAATGTAAAAGTCATCTGACCAATCAGCAAAGTAGACTCTCAAAGAAGAGAGGTTTGCAGACACTGAATACTGGAATGAACCCTTTTAAATACTGAGAGAAAAGAGCAACTATTAAAGTAGCAAAATAGGGCAATTCAATAAAACACTCATCATTTCTTTCTTTTTTTTGCATTTATGCCAGTTTATACAAACTCTGAGCTGTATTTCACTGGGAAAATCACATCAAAGTTCTGACTGTGGTTTAAGTTGATGTTCATTTGTGAAATTATGCAGCTCATTTAGGTATCATGATCAGTTACTTTATGGTCTTCAAACTCTGTTGGAGTGGGATTTACTTTGAAGCCATTTTAACTCAGATATTGCTAGTAATTTTTAAACATTACAACTCAGTCTTCTAAGTGTAGGAATGCATATGCTTGCTTTATATAGAAAAGATAATATTTAGCCTTTATAGCAGTCTATACAGACAGTATTTCAGGAATAATCATATCAGTGAACTAGTCTTTTTTATATTCCAGATTAATATCCCCCATCGGACCAGCTCTTCCTCTGGCCCATTGGAAGATTAAGGGCAAACAGAGTGTAGACTAGACTGTACCACCTGCATTATGCCTTTAGAAAAAGGGGGGGACTGGAGTTAGGGCTGGAGCAGTGTAAGTGCAGATGCTGCAGATGGGTTTATTTTGGTCTGTTGCTGTGTTTAACCGGCTGCACACCGCAGCAGGTGAGCTTATGCCATAGCATGTTTCTGCATGCATGAAGGCGATACGGAATGAGTGTTGGAGGAAAGTTGACCTGGCTAAGGAGCAGTTGGACGTAGCTGTCCTTCCTGAACAATGGCTTTTGCCTGCTGTGTTCCTGTCAGATCGAGAGGTATGTCATTCTGTGCATTCCTTTGCAGAGCGTCCAATCAGATAATGCCGCTGCGTGTGTCTTCTTGTGGTTTACATTGCTAATCATTTTGCTATCGTGAATAATCTTCAGATGAGGATCACAGCTGTTTTGAAATTGGAACTTTATAAAATGACTGATATACAGGTGCATCTTCTTTTCATGTGCCACTAACCCCAACAACCCCCCCCCCCCCAACCCCACAACTCCTGTAATACACTGAAAAAATGCCATTGGTCTTTCCGAAATTAATTTCACTCAGAATTTGTTCAAACATATTGTAACATGTGGAAGTAAACATGATATTTTTAAAGTAGAAAGACTAAAGTTCCTACTCAAAAAACATTGGTATTATGAATTTGAACAATAATTTTTTACATTGTACGTAATCCATGCGCTGTGCTTGTTTTTCTCTATCTGAGGTTGTCTTTGGCAGCTTAGCCTGCCATAGTGATGAAGATGTGTCTGTCACAGAGTGTCTGTCCATGTTTGGTCTGACATGTTGGAGCATGCAGTTGTTCACACTGTAAAGTGATGTGTTGTTGCATGCTGAATTACAGCATTGGCCATGTTGATTGACTGTTGTCTTTTTTTTTTTTTTGCGGTGTCCTGGATAATTATAATAATATTAAGTATTAAAATGACATTTTGTAACCAAAAACTGCAGTATCAGAGATCCATAATGTGTAATATTGTTTATAAAATATGGCTCTCATAACTATTAACTTTTTGTTTAATAAATGGTTCAGTGTAATCAGACTTAGCATCACAGTTATATATATAACATAAGATAATATGTGATTTTTCATCCTTATATATTTACTTTTTGGGAAACAAACTTCTCATCTAACAAATTAGCTTCTTATTTTATTAAATTTATATCAGTTATAACAATTTCCTCTTAAATGCATAGGGGGAATATTTGAATGTTAAGAAGAAATGTCACTTTTGTTAAGAAATAAGTTGTAATTAACTTGGCAGAAACGGGTCTCCATACATTGTATACATAAGGGAAAAAAAATCCTCAATTATAAGAACATGCTCATTGATGACAGCTATTACAATATACGTCACAACCTTACATTTCATCTAATTACATCCAAAAGGTATATGCAGAGTTTGTTATTTGATATTAGAAACTGTTTAAAGATTTGTTTCAGACCATCATGGTGTTATTTTTACAGTGAGACACTTTA
This sequence comes from Danio choprae, assembly GCA_903798125.1. Lineage (NCBI taxonomy): Eukaryota > Metazoa > Chordata > Actinopteri > Cypriniformes > Danionidae > Danio > Danio choprae. The sequence continues at coordinate 4,305,484 of CAIGQW010054176.1, forward strand.
AAGAATCCCCATACTGTGACAGTTTATGTACAGTAGACAATGGTATCAAAAAAATTAGTTGAATGATGTCAGAAAAGTAAGTCATAGGGACTCCATTTGTGGTGCTTTTACAAGCTCATTAACAGGCATTGACACTATGAATTGTCCATTCCATGCAAAGTAAATGTGAAGAATCTTTAATGAAGTTCATTTAAATTGTGAGGGAATTCAAATTTGGGGGAACTGTCCCTTTAAGAAAATCTGAATTATTAAAGTCTAACACACTGGCATGAAGCAGACTTTATTAAAGCGGTTGTGTGTATGTGTGTGAGAGAGGGAAAGCAGTGCTGCCCTACATCTAAACTCAACAGCCCATCTGATCTGCTTATCCTCTGTCTGAAATCTGTTTATTGCTCTCCTCTATTATTTGCAGAGGAAAAGCAGTGGAGGGAAATGGTGGTGCTAAAACAGGAATCAAATTTATAAGTAGCTTTCAAAAAACGGTATGCTTGATCCACACCCAATATCACATTTTGAATCGTTGGCTGTTATGCAGTGAGTTTGTGTTGTGAAGTTGCCGTGTATGTGTGTGCATTGGTCAGCACTACAAGCAGCGGTCAGTCTTCATGCTTCAGTGGTTCTGCTATGGCTCATTTGTAAAGGTCTAGAAGTCAAGTCTCAACAGGGCTCCTCATTCTTCACCCTCCGGCCAGCAGTGGCGTCCTCAGATCAGGCTTATCTTATCACAGACCCCCTGATTCAACTGATGTGAATTTAAGGAAATGCACATTTACGGTATGAGTGAACGTGTTAAATGCTCTTTTGATGCTCATTGTTATTTATTATGTTTGTTAAAATAATAATAATAATGATAAGATATTCGCAACATTTTATCTCCAAATTCTCTACTAATTGATTGTTTGTCATGATTTTTTTTCTCTGAATTTTTTTTAAGTCAGAATTTTGAGATAAATTGTGAGATATAAACTAAACTTTTTATATTAAAAAATAAATCATAATTGCAAGATGTAAGTTCAGAATAAGAGGGAAAAAACTTTAAAAATGAATGAAACTTTTTTCCAGATTAATAATTTGTTTACTCAATTTCAAATATATGGTTTACAGTTCCAAGCACATTCAATAGTATATGCATTTATGTTATGCTAATTGTTGTGACCCTGGAGCACAGGTATATTTTGGCAGTAGCCCAAAAAATTTAATAAAACACTGGTATGGGTTAGGGGCCTCACGGTGGCGCAGTGGGTAGCACTCACAGCAAGAAGGTCGCTGGTTCAATCCTCAGCTGGGTCATTTGACATTTCTGTGTGGAGTTTGCATGTTCTCCCCGTGTTGGCATGGGTTTCCTCCGGGTGCTCCGGTTTCCCCCACAAGCCCAAAGACATGCGCTATAGGTGAATTGGGTTAGCTAAAATTGTCTGTAGTGTATGTGTGTGAATGAGTGTGTGTGGATGTTTCCCAGTGATGGGTTGCAGGGCATCCGCTAAAGGGCATCCGCTGCGTAAAACATATGCTGGATAAGTTGGCGGTTCATTCCGCTGTGCCGACCCCAGATTAATAAAGGGACTAAGCAGAAAAGAAAATGAATGAATGAATGAATATATGGGTTAAAAAAGAATTTTCTTTTTTATATGGCAAGATCATTATATTAGGTAAATTAAAACATATATTTTGTATAAAGATATTTTGTAGATTTCCTACCATAAATATAACAAAACTCAAAGAACTTAATTTGAACTTAGAAGATGTCTTTATACAGTATTTAACTCTCGAAATTCAGATTTTCATATAGTTAATAATATTTTTCTTGGCCAAATATTGTTCAATTCAAACAAAGTACACGTCAATGGAAAATGTATTTATTTCATATAATGCAAAATGCACAAATCTCAATTTCCAAAACAATATATTTATGTCTGGTTTTGTCATCCAGGTTTATATTCCCTATGACAGAAAAGCAAGGATTTTCAAATTTATTGGAAATGGGATGTATTCAGGATTCTTCGTTAAAAAGAAAGATGAAAACAAGATTTTCCACTAAATTCAATTACTGATTCAAATATTACATTTACAAGTGTCTTAATATCAGCGGGTACTTATAATTATCCAGGTCACACAAGGTTCAAGTGATGCAAAGATTGAGATCTCCTGCTGTAGAGGGAAGGATAGTGCTGCTTGAAGTTGCCCAGATATATTGATATACGTAGTCCATAGAGTTGTTAGTGCAGTGTAGTGTCAGTGGGTATTAAGCGCTCATGCAGAGGGACCAGCTGTGAGCCTCCCAGCCCCCATCACAGACACACTCAATGTCCAACAGTCTCCCGTTAGCCAAAACAATGCCATTTATCATTCATCAGTGCATGAGGGTTTCTCATATTTCTAGTTAAATGTTTTTAATATTAAGTCTACCAATAGATCAATCCATTATTTGATCTTCTGCAGCAAGATCTCAGCAGTGTCTTTCTCTGAGCTCTGCTGGGCAAGCTTGACCTAGATTCAGCCATGCTAGCGCTCTGACTGCTAATGACTAGAGCATCTGTATTAATAAAAGAAGAACTGCAACTGATCATTTGTGTAGCGTCAAAATATCCTTTGTTTGAATATCTGTGAATGAGCTCACATTTGGATTTAAATAAATGCATATACTGTTTAGGATTGAGGTTGAAATTTGCAAAGTGTACCTGTAGGCTATTTAATGTAGTCTGGTATCTTTTATAGCTTGTTGTTTTTGAGAGATTCTCAATACATTGGCAACCATATTGATATAGGCTGAAAATGTAATTAATTTTATTGACATTAACCTGATATGATTAATAAATGTTACCTCTGGAGCACAAAACCAGGCATAAGTGTATTTTTTATTTTTTGGATATTGAGATGTATGCATTATCTAAATGTTGAATAAATCAGCTTCAAATTGATGTATATTTTATTAGAATAGGACAAAAATTTTAATGATTTAAAAAAATAATAAATATATTGAGAAAATCACCTTTAAAGTTCTTCAGATTAAGTTCTTAGCAATGCACATTATTAATCAAAAAGAAAAAAGGTTCTATACAGTTGGAATTTTTTTTTTAACTTAACATATTCTTTAACACGGTGGCTCAGTGGTTAGAACTGTCGCCTTTCAGCAAGAAGGTCTTTGGTTCGAGTCCTGGCTGGGTCAGTTGGCGTTTCTGTGTGGAGTTTGCATGTTCTCCCCGTGTTAGTGTGGGTTTCCTCCGGGTGCTCCGGTTTCCCCCACAGTCCAAAGACATGCGGTATAGGTGAATTGAATAAACTAAATTGGCCGTAGTGTATGTGTGTTATGTGAGAGTGTATGGGTGTTTCCCAGTACTGGGTTGCAGCTGGAAGGGCGTCCATTATGTATAACTTATGCTGCATAAGTTGGCGGTTCATTCCGCTGTGGCGACCCTTGATAAATAAGGAGACTAAGCCGAAGGAAAATGAATGAATGTTCTTTAACATGTAACATTTTAATATTTTTATGATTTTTGGCATAAAAGATAAATCTATAATTTTGAATCATATCATATATTTTGCCAGAAATACACCCCTGCAATATCAGACTGTTTTTGTGGTCCAGGGACCGGTTGCACCAGTTAAGTTAAGTTAAAACGTAGCCTAGTTGTGACTTAAAGGGACACTAAGTTAAAACTTACACATTACTAAATATTTTTGTGTGCACCACCGAACTTATTTTAAACGTAACGCTACGCTCCAACTAACTATTTACAGCAGCCTCCCCCCATGTATAATGGTTGAAAAGAGATGACAGCGAGATTAGTTTACATTGAGGAGCTCGCGATCATAAAGAATGATAAGGATCAGGAAGAATGATCTCCCTCTACGCACAGCCTTATTTTCCTCCCAAATCTCGCTTTTTTTTTGGTTTGTAAAAGAAGAGTTCAATTTTCTATCAAGGAGTGTTTTGTGTTAATTGTATCCATCAATTAAAACGAGAATTTCTTCATGGCTGAGTTTTTCTTCCTGCTCTTTTCTCTTTCATATGTAGGATATAAAAAAAATCTCAGGTATGTGCGTCGTCTGTTATTAGTGACTGACTGTAATTTAATGTACTATAAAAACGTAATTTGTCATTTCAATTTCATAGGACGGTTATATATAGATGCATTAGTTGCAGAATTTTAAAGCAGTTTAACGATTTTAATGCTTTTTATTGGATGTTACGTCATTTAATGCGACTGCGCATGAGAGCTTTACAGAGAGCTTACGACCCACTAACTACGGTTTGCCTTAAGAAAATGTGGTGCCACTGAAGTGAGAACAAATTTAGTTCCAAACTAGCTAGTAGTTACTAAGCCTCTAGTGTGGACTTTACGTTCCAGTTTAAGAAAAAACTTACAAACAGCTGGTGCAACCCTACCCAGGGTCACAAAATAGAGCCAAATGATCATGGGACCTCACTTTAATTCAGAGGTATTTTGTTTCTTTATTTTGATTTGTTTTTAGAAAATCTTATTTATGGTTTCTCTGATGAATAAACAAATCTGTACTGTCAGCCAGAAATCCCATTGTATGATTCACTAAATTAGGAGACAAACAAACCATTATCAATTTATCATTTATCATTATTAACCAAATCTCACAAAACATTAGCAATTTTACCATGAACAAAATGTGAGAACCAGGCTTATAAAAGTTAAATGTTTGAGGCAAAGAGCACAGAAAACGTTTTAGTATGGAATCCTTCATATTAGTATCCTTTTGTATGAAATTGTGATGTGTTGTAAACAGGATTGTGGTTGTATATTCTATACTTGTATAACAGTGCATATTTTGCTGTTTCATTATTTTAATTAGATTTTTTTTCTCACCGTATTGCCCTTCTGTACTCCTAATTAGGGATTTGTCAGTACTTTTCTTTGCCTTGCTGCTGGCAGAGTCCTGACTCACATTGCTGACTGTGCACCTGCTGGAGACAGAAAGAAGTAGAGAGAGAGAGAGAGAGAGAGAGAGAGAGAGCAGCTCTTCAAGTCTTGCTGTAGTGCGAGCAGAATACTTCAGTCCTTCATTCTGTATGATCAGTCTAGGGAGAGATGGGAAACTCTCAGAGGAAGATACCTGGCTGTGGCTTAAAAAAGAGGAGGAGGACAAAGAGAGGTAGTAAAAACACAGGCCAGAGAGGAGGAACAACAGGTAAGACGGCTAGATTTTAGACATGGAGAGGGATCTAGGTTTCCTGCAGAGGTGAATGCAGGTGTTCATGAATGCAAATATACAACATATCCATCGCTTTAACCTTTCAACTTGTTTAGCTTGCAATCTGCTGCAATTATACTGCAGCGTACCAAGCATTGACCTCTTTACATGAATTGAACTCTCCTCTCGGAATCAACTGCGGTCTCAGTGCACCGAATATTGAGACCTAATACTTTTGTAATTAAATTTTTTTGTTATGTATATGCATGAAAAAATTATGTTCTTCATATGCACAAGTAGAAACAAGCTTTTGACTATTATAATACATCATGCAATGTGCAACTTTACAATGTTACAAAGCATGATTTCTCTAATTTGAACTCATTTGCAATAGAAGGACGTGTCCAGGATTGCATTGGGAATGGTTAAAGTGGAGGTCATGTATGTTGTGCCGCATGGAGATCAGTGACAGTGCAGGGCAGGAGCAATTGAATAGCAGAGGTGCTGAGTAATAGAGTCTTTTCACCGCATTCACACATCACTACAGCACTCGTCCTAATGGAGGAGCGGGAGAGGCTGGGTTTAATCGAAACTTCTGTTAAACAGTTAGCAGATAATTAATGGCAGATTGTTTTATGTGAAATCTGAAATTGAATACTTCCCTCCCTGTGATATAGTAGACAAAAATAGCACGCCAAATAAGAAGTGTTCATCGTATTTATAAATCAGTATATGTAAAGTACTTGAATGATATTACGCACTTCTGGTGCGATTCTGAAGTGTGACAAGTTTACTATCCCATAAGGCCACAGGAGAAGATTTGTGAGTGATAATAAAGCAATGCAACTGACACTAGTAGGTCATGCAATAGTAACAACATGTCAAATGTAGTTTATACAAATATCATTTACATTACCCATATTCATACTATCTAGAATGTGGAGTAAGTTAATATTTAGTACCTTTTTTTAGACATGCAATGCCATTTCAGACATGCAAAGTGTTGGGGTAAACTCTTCTTGTGCGCCATCTTGGATTTATTTTTTATTTTTCAATAAAGATGTTGCAGATCATTCTAGGACTGTCTCTATGAAGTATGCACATGATGCTAAGTCTTTGGAAGTAACATATTTGTATTGGCTTTCCTAAAAACGTATCTTAAAGAATTAAAAAGTGTGTTATATGCGTGTTATAAGCGTGTCATAATTTTAATAATAGTCCATGTATTCTGCTCAGTAGAGTATATTGTTGGAATTATATATATATATATATATGTATATTAGAAATCTAGCTTTACTAATTGCTTCATGCTTACACCGATTACACAGATAAAGGAAAACAGTTTGTGTGTGTTATCTTGAGCAAACTGATTTGGTGTGCTTATATCTGGTTTACTCTAGTTTCACTAAGACACTGAAGTCAGGGGATTTCCCATATTGCTAACAGAACCGAAAAAGAAACCTCCAGGGAAATTTAATAAGGTGCTTAAACAACTGAAAACCAAAAGTGGCCCAGTCCAGAGACAAAATATTACTATAGACATGCTATCAATGGGAGCCTCTTCATTTCGACTGAAGCATGAATGCTCTTAATCCAGATTTACATTCCTCACACTGGCTCAGGTCTGAATCCATCAGTAATGTGTCCATCAGATGCCTTGATGAGACAAGTGGTTAAAGCCACTCTGAAATATTTAGCTGACATTTCAATCTAAAAATAATAGAAACATTTTTTTTTTTACAGCCAGTTGATTTAAATAATTTTATCATTTATAGAATGCAAATGTAACTTCATTTTATTTAATTGTAAATAGATTGTTATTGTTACACTGGATGACACTTTAGTATGGGTCTTCTGTAACTTCTGGTAAAAAAATATATAATGAATATACAGTTGAAGTCAGAATTATTAGCCCTCCTGAATTATTAGCCCCCCTGTATATTTTTTTTCCCCAATTTCTGTTTAACGGAAAGATTTTTTTTAACACATTTCTAAACGTAATCATTTTATTAACTAATGTCTAATAACTGATTTATTATATCTTTACCATGATGACAGCACATAATATTTTACTAGATATTTTCCCAGATACTTGTATTTAGCTTAAGGTGACATTTAAAGGCGCAACTAGGTTAATTAAGTTAATTAGGCAAGTTAGGGTAATTAGGCAAATCATTGTGGTTTGTTCTGTAGGCAATCATAAACAAAATTGCTTAAGAGGGCTAATAATATTGACCTTAAAATGTTTTTAAATAATCACAAACAGCTTTTATTGTAGCTGAAAAGACTTTCTCCTGAAGAAAAAAGATTATAAGGGAATTCTGTGAAAAATTCCTTGCGCTGTTAAACATCATTTTGGAAATATTTAAAAATGAAAAATAAATTCACAGGAGATAAATTCACAGAATAATTGACTTCAACTGTATAATGAAATTAAATCAGATGCTTGGAAAAAAAAAAACCTTTTTTCTCTTCCACCCAAAAAAGCATTGCAACTGTGAAAATGTGTACTTGTTTGTCTTCAGTTGTCTCGTCATTCGTCAGTACAGGTTACCTTTAACATAAAAATTAATTTAGCAGTGTAAAACGCAGATATTAGGCTTGCATTGCTGAGTAAAACCACTTAAAACATTGAATGGATCTTTGGTTGTGGTCAGAGTTAAGGTTATAGAAAGGACTTGTATTCACTTACCAGATGTGTGATACTTTTCTTTTAGTCAAATTAAGATTGTTATTGTCATGGTTTACATCACGGTTAATATGCGCTAAAATGTTTTCTTTCGCTTTCTGAAATATGAGACCCCTTTTGGGCATCCTCTCAAAAATTGAAAAGGAAAAAAAAAACATATTCCCAGAGCTTGAATGCCATTTCTGTTTTGTGTTACACTTCAGAGTAAATATGTCCTATGGCTTTTGTTCCATTCACATACAACAAAGGGTCTGTTGCCGTAAACTGCAGTGTTTTTGTAAGGGTCCATCATGATCAGCTCTCTGTGGTCTTCTGAGGTTACGTTTACATTAGTGCTTTTTTGATTTAACACACATCTTTTGCTACATTTATGCTTGGCATCCACATTACTCAAGAGTTTTTGACCCTCAAAAAACAACACTTTTGGAAGCACTGCAGACCCTGTTTGAAGACTCTGGAATTAGCGTAGACAAACCAAATGCTAAATTTTGAAAACAGAGGCCTACATTCACTCTGGATTTGGATTATTGTGTGCCCTTTCCTGATTCGTCAAGATGGTCAAGACCTGATCATATGACTGTTACACTGAGTTTTGTTTATTTTTGTTAATAAAATATCATGAAAACAACTGCATGTGTTCCGAATAAGAGACGTTTGATTAGCTGATTATAGTTTGATAAATTGATTATATGCCTAGTAAACATACCAGACCTACAGTGTTTTAAACAAATGTCATTATCATTTTTGTTGATTGTACATAGAAATTTTCACATTTTTACATTCTTTGCTTTTAAATGCTGGTAGAAATGAAAGGAATTGTCGCCATCTGAGACTTTTTGTTACTGAACATACTTTTTGTATGTTGTTTTTAACAAGTATACTATATTTGTACTATAATTCTATATTTACTTATATTTTGTTCTGTTCTGAATATCAGTAACATTTTAAGGATAAGCTGTCAACTTGTTTATTTTTGTGCACTTCAATTCACTTTAAGAAAATCCTGTATTTTGTCTTTTTTTTTTTTTAAGGTTCAGTGAAATTAAAATTAAATTTTTTAGATGTTAGTATCAGTATAGTGTATGAGTATGTGTGTGAATGGGTGTGTATGGGTGTTTCCCAGTAATGGGTTGCGGCTGGAAGGGTATCCGCTGCATAAAACATATGTCGGAATAGTTGGCGGTTTATTCTGCTGTGGCGAGCTCTGAAATAGAGATTAAGCCGAAGGAAAATGAATGAATAATATGACAACCCCAAACTAAGTGTGCCTCACAGGTGAGTGGGCTTGACAAACCACCTGTAGAAAACACACTCTTATCATCTCTTTGACACTTAAACCAACACTTGCACTAGATTTAAAAACACTAGGAAAAAAACACCAACCACAAACCACCTGTAGAAAAAAACACTCCTTTTCTTGTTGAATTGCTGAATGCCTCCTCAATTGTCCTCAATCCTCAATTGGCGCAGTGGGTAGCACAATCGCCTCACAGCAAGAAGGTTGCTGGTTTGAGCCTCGGCTGGGCCAGTTGGCATTTCTGTGTGGAGTTTGCATGTTCTCCCCATGTTCCCCCACAGGGTCAAAGACAGGTGAATTAATTGGGTAAGCTAAATTGTCTGTGTGTGTGAATGAGTGTGTATGGATGTTTCACAGTGATGGTTTACGGCTGGAAGGGCATCTGCTGCATAAAACATATGCTGGATAAGTTGGCGGTTCATTCCGCTGTGGCGACCCCAGATTAATAAACGGACTAAGCCGAAAAGAAAATGAATAAATGAATCTCACATTTCTATATACAATAATTTTGAATAATAATTTGACAGCTACTTTATGCCTCTGATGTGTGTTTTTAGCTCATGTAGTGTGAATGGAGATCTTTTCGTGTCTAGTTTGCACAAGGATCATTTTCATTTTAAAATGCTGTGTTCAAATGAAACACGCAGAAGTGTAAACGTGGCCTTAGACAGGAAATGCGTTTGTGGTTTTATTGTGCTGATGGCGGGCTGATAAGGATCTGCTAATTGGTTGTAAATGAGATATGAAGGGTTGCTTGGATACAGATGACTCTGGGTAGTCGAAGGGAACCGGTGCACGTTGAATACTGATGGGCAGATGCTCCTTTATAGAGGAGATGAGCAAACAGGAAGCTGAGAAAAAGAAAGAGAGAAAGAGATAGAGAAAACACTGATGAAGCTGTCTTTCACCTTATTCTACCTACAATGTGATTTGTTGTCCTGTAATTTATGATATTGAGTACAGAGAATTAATATGGAAACATGCACTACCGTTCAAAAGTTTGGGGCTGGTAAGATTTGTTGTTTCTTTCTCTTTTGCTCATTAAGCGTGCATTTATTTAGTCAAAACTACAGTAAAACTGCTATTGCGAAATACTGTTGCGAATGCAATTTAAAATATTGCAAAGTAAAACTCATTTTAAAAGTTATAAAATGTTGTTTATTTCTAGAATGTTTTTTTGATGTCACTAACAACTATTGAAGTTTTTAATGCTTTGAGTTAGTTTTATTTTTTCCATTTACATTTTTAGTCATCTTTTGTAATTTTTTGTTTTTATTTTTATTGTTTAGTTTGAATTAATTGAAATTCATTTAGTGTTGCTTTTATAACAGAAGTTTGTAGAGTAGACATATTTTAAAATGCTATAAAAAATCTGAAGGTTTTACTAACATTAACAGGAAAAGAAATAAACAATAATAGTGTGATTGTAGTTTTATTATATTAGTTTACTTCTTTTTAGTTCACTAAGTTAAATAAGTGAGAACTCTTTGCTTAAGTACTAGCTGAGGCACAGTAATAAATATATAAACTAAATTCATTTAACATTGATTTTATTTCAAGTATCACATATGCGTTTAAATTTGTGGTTTTAGTAAATGTAATATTTCTGTCTGAAAGATCATTTTCAGGCAGGAATGTTTCAAGAATTATTTTGTTTCACATTAATCCTTCAGAATTCATATGAATATACTGAGTTGCTGCTTAAGGAAAATGTATGACTAATATTATTGTTACGATTTTTTTGGTGCATAGAATATTTTTTATTTATTTATATTATTTATTTGGAATAAAAAAAGGTCATTTTTAACATTATAAATCTGTCCATTTTGATTGATGTGCCTTTAATTTAATGCATCCTGTTGTCAATTTTGATTTATGCATCATTATTTAATGCATCCTTGCTGAAATGATTAATTTCTTACATAAAAACCCCAGTTTTTTTCAGTTGTAGTGCTCATCATAACACAAAATGATAAATTGCATTATTTTTAAAAGCATAAAAAATTCATGGCATTTTGATTATGTGCAAAATGACATTTGTGGCGCAATTATTTATTTATTTTATTCTAATAGGAATCCTGATTTCATTCAAATTTCTGAACTTGTAATTTTTTTGTCTTGTGTCCAGCGGTCTCGAATCTGGACATTGAGAGTAAACTGACGTCCCACTATCAGGCTCCATGGCATCAGCAACACAATCTGTTCCACACTTGCACACGACCAGCGTGTCTGGAGGAGCTGCACCGACATGCCAAGCTCAACCTGCGGGCGCTGCACAGAGGTACTGATGGCTCTTCTGGCTCTCTCTGTGTTTGTCTATATATTTGTTTATAAAAATAAAACACAACTATAAACAAATATTTTTATAATATTATTGCAGCATAAATTATTTAATAAAAAAGTTTTATATTTTATAGAAAATTATTATAATTATATTATATTATTATTATAATTCCATAATTTGTATTATTTTATGTGACAATAAAATAAAAAATTATATTTAAAATCTTAAAATGATACTTATTCATATTTTTATTTTTTTTCTAATTATAAAAAGGAAAACAACTATAAACAAATATTTCTACAATATTATTGCACCATAAAGTATTTAATAATGAAAAATCATTTCACCAGTCTTAATAATATTTTATATTACTTAATTACGTATTAAAAATAAAAGAAAACTACTAAAAATTATGTCTATAATATTGTTGCAGTGTAATATTTGAAAATAAAAAAGCATTTATATAACAATAATGATTATTATTATTTCATAATTATGTTACTTTTTTTTATTCTTTTAAATGCTAAACCTATTTTTTTTTTATTGCCAGAATTAAATATATTTTTTTAAAATGATATACTTGTCAACAGCAATTTTCACTTGCATTACATATACGATTTGATTTAATGTATCTGTATTAAACATTAGATCATCTATCTGTGTATACTGGACTGGTGGAGGCATTGAAGAATTGAAAACTCCACCTTAAAACGCCTTCATAGCAGATGTTAGGAGAATTTGTTGGTTCATGCTGCCACCTTGTGTTGGAATGATGAATCCTGACTTGGCATTGCCTCAAGTTCAGTGTGAACTATCATAGCATAATTTATACTCTCCTTTTGAATCAATCTGACTTCCATTGAATTACACATAAAACGTTACCAGAACATTGGTTGTAAGTTGTCAGCAAATCCATTATAGGACTCTGTACATGAACTATTGAGTTAGTTTGTAAACTATCTATAAATCATACTACAATTAAGACTGACAATTTTTCTAAATTAACATTTGCTTATCCTCAGGTGCTTTTCTGTTAAACTCAAAATAATTTAAAATATATATTTATTTTAAAAAGCAGGCAGCCATTGGCATCCATATCAATAGTAAAGTAAAAATCCTATTAAAGTCTATGGTTACTGGTTTCCAACATTCTTCAAAATATACTCTTTTGAGTTCAACAGAAAAGCACCTGAGGATAAGCAAATGTTAATTTTGGGTTGGTCTCTGGCTCTAAGCGTGTATGTGTGTGTGTGTGCTTCACAGACCAGCAGCAGCGTCAGCGTTCAACCAGCAGAGAGCGCAGTCGGGTCACTATATCAATATCTGTGGCACCGCCAATGCCAACCTTCCCTTCAACTCACAAACTCAGACGGCGAGAGCAGAGAGGTCGACATTCACGCATGGTAAGACACACAAGAACATGTAGAGCAGCTCCAAAGGTCATACGCTTGTTGAGTCTGACGTCACATCCAAATGCTCTATCAGACGGAAAATGCAAAAATGAATGATACTAACATGCACGCACTTTGAGCCGTAATACTACACTCAAAAAAATGCTGTTTGTTCAAACTACTTATTTAAAATAAGCTGAAACAACACAATTCTTGAGTTTTTTTGGGACAACTAACAGTTTTTATGCTCAATCCACTTAAATTTGTAAAAACTAATAAGATTACTCAATTCCTTTTTGATTCCTCACGATTATGTGGAACACAGCAGTTTTTACAGTGTATTGAAAATCGTGATCATAATGTTAGGGTTAGGGTTAGGGTTAGGGTTAGGCCAATGCAATGCTTGTGTTGTGCCGCTGAATCAAATGGAAATATGTCGTATTACCCGTTGTAAACGCACACTCTGACCTGACGTGTGAGAGTAAATATAGAGTTTTGTTTTGCCACACAAAAGTGTTTGGAGCTTCGTATGATTCCAGTTGAACCACCGAAATGTCTTAAAATGTCTCAGGAGCTCTGCTGTCTATAGAGGATGAGAGAGCTCTCAGATGTTGTCTAAAATATTTTAATTTGTTACAAAGACGAAGGGTCTAAGGAGATTAAACTGACATAAGGAAGAGCAGTAAATATTCATTCATTCATTCAGTCTTTGGACTGTGGGGGAAACCGGAGCACCCGGAGGAAACCCACACGATCACGTGGAGAACATGCAAACTCCACACAGAAATGTCAACTGACCCAGCCGAGGCTTGAACCAGCGACCTTCTTGCTATGAGGCGATCGTGCTACCCACTCTCCACCGTGATGCCTCAGCAGTAAATAACAGAATTTTAAGTTTTAGGTGAACTAACCCTTAAATTTGTGATATGACTTAACAGTGGTCGTAAATGGCTATTGAAATTGAGTTTTCTCAATTCAAATGAGTCGAGGGCTTGGACCTGGAAACTGTACTTCTCATGTCACAATTTAAAAATTGGTTTGGCCCTCCACTGTTTATCCCAGAATTTATGTTGATTTAGTGGTACCGTAGCTCTAACTGCTTTAAATGCAACTATATATAAATGCTTATAAGACTTTGGCCTAAGCTTACACACTCTCTGTCCTGCCATGCATACCAGGAGAGGAGCGTTAGAGAGAGTGATGTGCAAACTATCCAGAGGAAGGTAAATTGTTTCTGTTTGCTGTTGTGTAGATTCCATCTGTGATACCATCCCATTATAAAATATGTTGACCTTTCATATGGTGTTTTTTTAAGTGCCAATATTATGCTGTATTAGAAGTTTCTCAATTCTCAATTTGTTTTGGAGGTCTCCTGTAATAGGCTTATATGCATACAAAGTAACAAATAAAAAAACATTTTTCTAATATACAGTTTTCTAAATGTACATTTAATATCAGCTTATTTCTCTTTAGAAAGTGTTTCTTTCTAAAACCTTTCTTTCTATTAGTCTACTCTGCTCTGATTGGTCAGATGGCCCAATCTGTTGTGATTGGTCTAACACTTACAGCACTAAGAAACTAAATGGCCATTACTATATATGAATATGACTGGCAGTTATGAAAAATATTTAAGCATAATTAGGAAAACTAAGATTGAACCAAATATTAAATGGCAAATTACATAAAAAAAGTTTACGTGAATATAAAATTCATAATCCAGTTTGTCCACAATATTTAATTGTATCATTCCCTGTGTTCACTGCATGTAGAAGATTAAATAAAAATAAAGTTAATCATTGGCGCATGTTTAGTGCCCTAAAATATTTTTTTACATTAAACTGTCAGTGAATTGTGAAAACTGATACTTTTACACTCAGTATGCTGGAAATTCTTTAAGAAAAAAAGCACGTATCTGTTTTTCGAAACATCATCATTTACTCCATAATAATGGACTTGCAAACATATTTCAGATACAGTGACAAGATGAAAACACAAATCATAAGAGTCGAGTTGCATGTCATTTTGATATTTTCATTTTGCTTTTATTTTTAAGCTGACCAACAAATGAGTAATCATATTAAATTGATATTTTTTTATAAAGAAAAACTTGTCAGACAGCGCAATGTTATTATTGTGTTAATATTAAAAACAAGGTGAATAAGGAGGCTATGTACTTTCATAACAGACATACTTTCATAAGCATATGAATTAAATGGGCAGCTGCATTTAAGTTTAATGGCAATTATTCTTTTGTTTTGTTTGCAGGAGAGACCAGCCAAGGAGGCTGAAATCAAACCTGTCCTCAGAAAGGTAAATTATATCACTGTTGTAATGTCAAAACAGGACTACTGACCTACTTTTCCCCCCAAAGAACAGGCTTTACCACTTTGAAAGGATGCCAGATTGAAAGAAATCCTTCCATAACATTCATATTTAGCAAATTCCTTTCCATTAGATCACCATTCTTCACTTCAGCTCGTAGATGTCAAATGGTTCGAAACAAATATTCAATAAAAAGCCTGTTTTGTGTTAAATGTTGTCTCTGTTCCCTGACAGCATGCGGCATCACACCAGACCTTTATTTTCACATTATTGAAAACACGTATGAGATGTTTTATTTTGCCTTTTGTTTAGTTCTGTTTTCCATCTTTTAATTTTAGTATCAACGCTCCCGTTCCCCCTCCCCTGTTCAGTGTTGTTACTTCATTCCCTGGATTAGAAAGGTATTTTGTATCTGTTAAGGCTGCTTGCTAACTCCAACTCCTAACCATTTCTGTTTCTCCTTTTTTAACATTAGCATTAGTTTGGATCAAGACTTCCTCCATATCTAAATATGTCTGTTCATTGCTATTAAATATATCATCTGCAAAGTTTTATATTTATTCCTTTCTCAAGTATTTGTGAAACCTGGCCTTCATGAAATACATTGTTTTATACATTTGCATGCATTTTTTACAGTTTTAAAGAAGTAGTTCTTGACATTGAGCCATAGAAAAAATCATGCTGTCTCTTTTCCTGTGTTTGAATCTTTCATCTTTTCTCTTCCTCTGTTTTGCTCTCTGCCTCATAATCAAAGCTGCATTTCTTATCAACACAGAAAAGTGGAAATTTGGCAATACATGTATGTATGCAGATGCTTTCTTCATACAGTTGGCCCCAAAATGTATTTAGACGCTTAAAGGCCCTGATATACTTTAAGTGAATTCAAAACAATAAATCAGGCCCAAACAAATTTCATTTGGAATTTGAAACAACTTGCCAAATCATAAAAACATTCTGTTAAAGTTCACTCCAGCTCTAGGTAATCATATTGGTCCATTGTGATTACATACAGTATTAGGCATAGTATGAGGCTCCTCCTTCTTTGAGGTGGATATTTTCTCAGGGTAATTTCCTCCCTGTAGTCAGTTAAGGTAAGATGTCTGTAAGTAAAAACTTAAAACACCAAAGAGCTGCTTCATAGTAGAAATTGAAGTGCAATTCTAATCGGTAGCAACTCTGATGCCAATTTAATACTTTAAAACTTGCTTTAAAGCAGTGTACTGTATGAAGTGCTTTGCAAATAAACATGACATAATTTGATTTAAGAAACAAATTGTAGAGGTCATCCAAACATTCCCATCACTAATATCATATCCTTTCTTAACTGCTTTTTTCAGTGCTGTATTTATAGATTAATGCAGTGTTTGTTTTGTTATTGAAAGGAACATATTTACATATTCATCTAAACATCACACAAACAGCATATTGTTTTCTAAATTATTTTTACCTCTAAATGAAGAACAACAAAGAGCTCCAGTGTAGTAGGGACTTAAGTCATATTTATTTATTTAATGAGTGTATGTCTTCACTGGATGATAAAGTTACTTCTGAGTCAACCATCGTTGGTTGTTTGGTTTACTTTGTTGTGCATTTAGTGTATTTTTCTAGTTCAGGGAAATTTATACAGTAAGTGTGACTCAAAATGTGTCTAAAACAATTTTGGGGCCACTGTATAAAAATCTGTGATCCTGTATTCTTTGATTCAACTGTGTGTTTACCATGTTTATTTGTATATCAAATCATCCGTTGGGTCCTAAATACCGCTAATTATTAGAATATCGTTCAATATTAGGCTGGAACCAACACAGAAACGGATGGAGAACTACAAGTGATGAGCCATAGGCCTAAATGTCCTGTTCCCAATGCACCTACCACCCTGGACAAACAGACCAACTGGTCTAAAGCCCTGCCTCTTCCTACTCCAGAAGAAAGAATAAAGAATGACTCTCAAGTGATTTCGTCCTGTATCATTCCAATAAATGTTTCCGGTAAAGCAATCACTTCAGATTCAGTACAGACTAAAAATATCAAATATCAAAAACAAAATATTTTGATAATTCAGAATATATTATTCATTCCATTTCCAACTGACGGAATACATGGCATATCCTTAGTTAATTTTAAAGGTCTATGTTATTTATTCTCATAGGTGTTGGATTTGACAGAGAAGCCAGTGCTCGCTGCTCTCTTGTTCACTCCCAATCGGTTCTACAGAGACGGCGGAAACTTAGGAGGCGAAAAACGATCACTGGGATCCCCAAACGAGTTCAACAAGACATGGGTATTTGTTAATTTTTTGCATTATTACATTTGCAAATTACATTTTATCTGCGTTTACTTCTAGTTTAATTTTTGATTTTCTGATTTTTCTGTAGATTCTGACGAGTCCCCTGTTGCTAGAGAAAGAACAGTGATAATCCACACCAATCCACACAAGTCCCACGAGTGGCATGAAGAGCTCTCCTTGAGTGGCAGAGTATTGCACACCAAGGATTCAGGCTGTCAGACAGATGACTTTTTGATTACTGCTCCATCCCGAAGGCGCATCCGTGCCCAAAGAGGTCAGGGAATTCCAGCTTCTCTCTCTCACTCCACTGGAAACATTACCTCCCTGCCGGATCGTTCTGATACGGTTTATGCTGCAGCATCAGCCACTCGTGTCCGTTCTAGGAGCCTTCCACGTGAGGGGGGTCGGCTTCTGGATGAGGACCAAGATGACAGTGATGATGATGATGATGAAGATGATGATGATGATGAAGAGGAAGATGAGGAGCTCTCTCCATATGAAGCCGAGGACTTCCTGCCAGGTCCCGGACAGAGAATCCCAAAGGATGAGGAAGAGAGTACTGATGACCAAGCCATGCCAGAGCTACAGTTTGGAAGTCTTAAGCGTATGCAGCATTCAGAGAGCCCTGACCACACATGGATTGAGAGGGGCAGATCCAGGCTCCCACGCAAAGTAGACATGGGGAGCTGTGAGATTTCCTCTAGTTCAGATACTTTCAGCAGCCCCATACACTCTGCATCCACTACAGGAGTACTTGGCAGCCAGATTGACCATAAAGAGGATCACCAGTCTTCAAGTGGCAACTGGAGTGGAAGCAGCTCCACTTGCCCATCGCAGACATCCGAGACTCTTCCACCTGCTGCCTCCCCTCCCTTGACGGGATCCTCACACTGTGATTCAGAACTTTCCCTGAATACTGGGTCCCATGTCATAGATGACAACACTGGTTTCATAATAGATCCCTATCACATGGACAAGCAACAAGGACAGGGGCAACGATCCAATTCATTTACCTCATCAGCTACTGATCAGATGGATGATGCAGGGGTCAGCACTGCTAGTGATGGTGAGTGGAACTGCGCCCAGGACCAGCAGGATCAGCCCTGTACCCAAGACTTCAGCCCAAAGCGTTCCAGAGAGGATGAGAGTGGTGTCAGCTGCCCCAGTTATTCTAGTGGGGAAACTTACGAGAGCTTCAGTGACCAAGCATCCGCTAGAAAATCTGAGATGCACTACATCGTCGACACTGAAGGATTCTATTCCTCCATGCACTTTGACTCTGGTCTTAAGGGTAGCAGACGCTACTACAACTATGCAGCCATTGACCCCGACTGTGGCCCAAGTGGTAATATAGCACCTGGCATGACTGAATACCCTCAGCCAGAGTACAGAGCCACCAGGACACTGGGCAGACCCTGTCTCTCCTTAAGAAAACCAAAGGCCAAGCCACCCCCACCAAAACGTAGCTCTTCATTAAAGGAAACAAGCAGTGGTGTGAACGTTGCAGAGCAGAACGAACCAAAGATTACTTGTGAGTTGCCACTGCCCTTGTCTTCCAGGGAGATGAAACTGCAGCTGGACTTGGCTGATTCTGCAGGGCACCTTGAGACTGCAGGTCTTGAATCACTTGGTGCATGGGGAGTGGAAAACGTCAGGGACATGCTTGACTGCTCCTCCCCATTCAGTTCCTCGGACACTCATTCCTTCAAAGATGAAGGTGCTGTGCAAGCAGACTATGCAGACCTCTGGCTCCACAATGACTTGAAATCAAATGACCCTTACCGGTCCCTGTCTAACTCTAGCTCTGCTACGGGTACAACTGTTATCGAATGCATCAAGTCACCAGAAAGATCAGAAATGCACACCTGTCAACCCAGGTCCAGACCTTCTTCCCCAACTCTTCCTCCACCTGAAAGTGAATTCAAGCTTGCTTCTCCCGAAAAGCTGGCGGGCTTGGCGTCCCCTTCCAGTGGATATTCCAGTCAGTCTGAAACACCTACATCTTCCTTCCCCTCTGCTTTCTTCCCAGGGCCCCTGTCTCCAACCAGTGGGAAGAGAAAGCCCAAAGTCCCCGAAAGGAAATCCTCACTTTGTTCCTTACAACAGCAACAGCTTTTAGTCAGAGACCCAGGCATTTCGTCTAGGAGGGAAACTGACTTCCATGCCATACCCCCCAGTCACCTTGACCTAAGTGCTCTTCACAGTAAGCACTTTCCTCACAGAAATCAAATGCACATCCTCCACCAGAATAAGCAGAAAGCGGCCATAGCAGCAGCTGCTGCTGCAGAAGCTCGAAGTGCAGCAGCTGCAGCCACTGCTGCAGAGGCCCGCACAGCTACAGCTTCTACTACAGAGAGTGCAACAAATACAGCACCCATCTCAGCTCATTTGGCTATTACTCCAACGGTTCTTAGATCAGTGCAACTGCGATCTATATGTAGACCATCTGATGGCAACCAAGGGCTTGATCAAGACAGTTCAAACCTAGTAACTCGTCCTAAGTGTACCACAATAATAACTGATGCCCCATCATCTAGCAACAGGCACAACAGGAAGCCACCAGCTTACAAACCCCCTGCTGCACAGGTCTGTGATTCACAGATTCCACCGGTGGAAAACATTGTTTTTCCCCAAGAAGAAGTGAGAGTTAGACAGGAGAGGTTTGGTCCTGGTACTTACTGGGCAATGACTGCTTTCAGAACTCCTGTGGACCCTTATCCTGAAAAAGAAGTCTCTTCAACAAGGTCATCTCAGTGTCTTCAGCAAGAACAAGACAGCAGAAGGTGCCTAGATGTGCAAAAGACATTGTCACCAGAGAGACTAAAACAAGATTTAAATCAACTATCGTGGCCAGACCCTTCAACACAGCCTATGTGTTTGGCCAGCACAATGCCACCCCCTGCTTATAGTGAGATACAGAGGAGCAATTTTGTACTGTGCAACAGTCCCAACAAAGTGCCTGTTTCAACTCAAGAGGCATCGCATTCTTACACAATCAGCGATGTACAAGGCAGAGAGGAGGATTATGAGACATCAGGTGTCACAACCAGAAGTGCCTCACAGGACATAAGGGAAGAAGAGTCAACTCCAGATACAGAGGACTATTTCAGTAAAGGTAATTGTCCTGTTAAAATGTCAGCATATCAGATGTGATTGATTTATTACCCTAGCTATATTTCTGTCATGGAAACTTTGAGATATCGTTTATGGTAGTGGATATGGTAGATTTGATGAATTTGGTATTGGTGGAATAGATATGTTACACTGCTAATGCTTCTGTTGAATAGTTCTGCTGTTGTGAAATGAGTACTGTGACTTGCTATTTCCAAAACAACTAATGCTGAACATACATAAAATAACGGGTATCAGCTCTATACAGGGGATGCTCGGGGAAGTTTAGAGTACTTCATAGCACCCCTTAAACTCTTGCAGCCAAATAATTGAATAACAAGCCACTCTGATGATGTAACTGAAACCAATCTAATTCAGGGTACATTAACTTTAATTTTATATGAATGCTTTGCATGTTGACAGAATCTACTCCCAGTGATAATTCATCCTCTCCTTTGACTGATGACTCCAGACTTGATGATGATGTTTTCCCATCTCCCAACAAACTCCGCACAACTGAAGATCTTTTTGCTATGATACACAGGTAAGCCTAATTGTTTCAGATGGCAATGCAGCATCTGGTGTATATGCTTCTTCCTATATTTTGGTAATGTACCTGCATAAAATAATGGAAAGTGATTCCTGCACTTACACATGACACAAACACTTTCAACCCTCTGATTGTAGATCTAAAAGGAAAGTGCTGGGACGCAAGGATTCGGGGGAGATGAGTGGAAAAGGTCGGCCTGGTGTACCACCTGCGACCGCCCCTGTAAGCAATCCTACTGTATGTCCGGTCACCCCTGCTCCCCCAGTTCCTTCAAACAACTCCCAGCGAGCCTCAGGACCCATCTACAGGAGTGCCAAAAAGTCTAGTACATCCAGTGAAGAGTTCAAACTCCTGCTGCTTAAGAAGGGTAGTCGCACCGATTCAAGTTACCGCATGTCTGCTACAGAGATCCTTAAGAGCCCCATCACACCCAAGACTCAAGCAGAGCTGCTATTAGAGGCCATGAGGCAACCAGAGGACACCCCCTTTCCCCAACTGGATTCCACCAGCAGTGGAGATCCACTTCCAAGCCCATTCCCTAAGGCCAACAGTGAGGGATTCTCCCCAAAAACACTTACCATGTCAGCTGCCTCCAGGCAAGGACGTTCCAGAATTCCACCTGCAGCGAACAGCAGTCGCTATAGCACGCGGAGTCGGCTGTACACTGCCCCAATGCAGGCCATATCTGAAGGAGAGACTGAGAACTCCGATGGAAGTCCGCACGATGACCGCTCCTCCTAGTGGTATAATCATTTTTTAACCACTTAGCAAAATGATAAATCTTTTTATAATATGAAAACACTGAAAACTGTATGAGAGTGCTGTACACGTTATGATCTACGTTTTCTCCTATAACATTGATTTCTTTAAGCTCCTTTTATACTCTGTAGGTCAACTGAAAATTTGGACTTAAATTACCGAATGATGCATTGATCATCAAGGAATGATTTTTTTTTTTTTTTATCATAGTCCCACACTTTTATTATCAGAAAATTACTCACTTGTCATTCTTGAAAAGGTGTTGAAAAGTTTTTTAATATAATAGAAATTAGTTCTTTTCCATCCTTCATCACAAATTTTCATAACCATGTCGATGTTAAACTTTTCCGAGGACAATCGCACCATGGCCTTTCTTAGCAGGATGTGCAAGGGGAAGGACTTCTGAGACAAAGAAAGCCAGAAATGTTATGAACATAATGGACTGGTTTGCAAAACCATCGATTCTTTTTTGCACTTAATTTGGTTACCTTGAAATATAAAACCTGGATTTACTGTTAAAAAAAACGAAACAAGGAAAGTAAACAGAAATAATCCAGTTTTAGTTTAGCGTAATGGAGCCTCTGTGGTGTGTGAGAGACTCTTCATGCTGTTTGAATCTCTGACAAACAGCACTCCAACAACCCTTTTACCTACGTTTATTTGACCTTTTCTTCGAAGACCCAAATTGGGTTGTGTATTTTTGTCACATTTTTTCAGGTGTCATCACATATAATTACTTAGCCAACCAACATGGAAGATTTTTGTGACCGCGGAAGAAACGAGGACTTCGGAGAAAATTCACCTCAGTCTCCCTGTATTCTGTGAATACCTTTAAAATCAAGCATACTGTTCAATTGAAGAAGAACAGATTCACTTTTAAAGTGAACCACTTCAGAGTTGGAGGTTTTCTCCGAGTTCAAAACTCATAGGAATTAGCTAGATTTGTCAAGCCTACACTGTGCCACTGAAGGGAAGGTGACAAGCTGTGAAAAGATTGATTTTTTTATTTATTTTTTAAGTCATCCGTCTCTGATGAACGCTTTTTCACTGTGGTCGTAATTTAGTTTCTTCATCCTCTGTGTAGCATGCAATAAAACACTAGAACACGTCACATGATCTCCACCTAAAATGTATTTCCACCTTCACTTGAATTTGTTGAGTATGTGCTATGTTCAGTAAATGTATAAAATGTATAAGGTTTGCAGTTTTACATCACTGTATACACAGTTTGAGCGTTTTTCCCTTAAGTGGAGGAAATGGACAATCTAATCGAATGAAGCACTATTTGTGTACAGTTGAGTTTTGAGAGAACGGAGTGCGGAAAAAGTGATGAAAGAATTATATTTAGGGATTAATGAAAAGCGAGTACTGGTTTATATCTGAATCTCTGGGATATGGATGAAAGGATTGCGAAAGGCCTGCAGTTTAAAGTTCATTGCTCATCTGTATATACATGGATGATTGACTTACAGTATTTTTTTCTGAACTGTTGTTGGTTCGTCATGTACCGTCATGTCTAAGAGGTTTGAGAAGTTGATTCTTTTTATTGTTTTGTACCAGTAGGAAAACCTTCCAGAATATTCTGAGACACTAACAGAACTAACAGATATTTTCTCATAAAATAGGAGCTGCAATGTGCCACGTCTTATTTCTCCTTTAATACAACCCTGTGTGAAGGTTGTCGCAATTAGCTTTGCTTTATAATTACAGACTTTTGGAAGTACAGACTACTTTTTCCCTCGTGTCCATATGCTAGAATTAAATCTATGAAATCTTCTTTTAGATTGCAACGTTTAATAGAAAAAAAAAATATTTTTAATTATGGGATATTTTATCCAGAGACTTATTTTGTTAATAAATTTGGGAAAGAATAACGATAAAGCTTTATTTAAATAAAATAAGAAAACATATTTCATATCAGGGGTGTATCAGCCGATGACGAAGATACCGAACTTGTAAACATTTCTAATTAGCTGTAAACTTGCATTCTGAACAAATAAGCTATACTATATGTTATACGACTGTAGTTAAACATTTTGGTGCTTTGAATTCTTTCACCCAGGCCATAATCTGTCATTGTTGCCATCTGGGGAAACAAAATGTCATTTGAAATCATCGGTTTTCTTTCCATATTTTTCACTCTGTGGTTATGGTGCAAAAGCAGTCATGAAAACAACACTCGTGACAACTCAAAAATCCAGATATGTAGCAATGAATATGTCTTTTGCTTTAGCTCTATTTTCATAACACACAACAGTAGCCACATTTGCAGTACCAACCTAGTTACCTGTAGTGAAGCTTACCAGTCGGGTTTTGGCCTTATTTGCAGAATCATCAAGAAAAGAATTAAGGGAAATCACAAAAGTGGGTTGTCTGTATAGTTATTTTACCTCAACGCAGCTTTGGACTGTTTTAAACAGGTACACTATACATTAATGATCATATCAATAAAGAAAGGACAAAAGGAAACAAAAAGACACAACACAGAATAGTTGTACTTCAAATATCATAATCCATCTTGGAATATTTCTCCATTTTACACGTTTCTAGACACATTTTACTGAATTACTCTGCATTAACGGAGAAGCACAGTCTGTTTTGCCAAAGGGTTTCAAACGTGTATGGGTGCGAAGTAATTACAAATTGTAATAAACTAATTGATGGGCAGATAAAAATGAGGGTTAAAGTGAAAATGTCTAGAGACAAGATGCATCTCATTTTGTATTTTTGTATAAACATGTACATATGATCTTTTTAAAAATGAAAAAAGAGAAAAGATACAATTGTTTCATTTTGTAAAATGTTTTAAAAGTTTACATTAATTCCAGGCCTTTGTATATTTTTGAGCTGTGCGACTCTCTCGGTCCTTTTATTTATTTTTTAGTAAACATTGTGGGAACTCCATTGTAAATTTGAACCATTTCTTGCCGGCTCAAGTGACTGCTTAGTAACTGTGCATAGAGAAAGCCAATAAATGTGACTGCATTGAAAAATAACTGGATGACTTACTTATTATTTGCATATTTACATTTACACTGATTCAGTTTTTAAGAAAAATACAACCTCTTCTTAAAATTACTATGTTTCTGTAAATCTCAATGAGAGGTAAAGAATTTGTCATGAAATCATAATTAAAATCACAGTTTTTTTTCCTCATAATATTAACTGTTCAAAGTACTTGGAGTCACCTGGCCAGAGACTTCACTCCAAGCAAGTGAAACTTAGAATAATTATAATATTTTTGGGAAAGAAAAAAACCCTTTCATTTAGAAGGTTCCAACTGTGTTTCTGCTTGACAAATCCGCCATCTTGGAATGGTCACGAAAAGCGAGGACATTATGCAGCCGACTGGAATTCACTAAGAAATAATTATTATTTTTATTATCACACGTCTTTAAACTACAGAAACCTTTAAACTATATGGTAACATTATGGTGATAAACTAAAATCATGAAAGAATCATATTCTGAAGTTTGGTGAAGATATAGATGTTCATAACAATCCACGTTTTACTTTTCACGTTTACGTTTTACCAAAAACTGAACATTGAAAGAAAATTTGCAGGAATTAACAAATTAACTAAATAATTTATTTGAACTCAAAAGAGCTCTTGCCACGGAAATTCGTGTTATAGGAAAATATCAAGTTAAAACACCACTTATTGCAGTACGGATATGGATTCTTTGTAACAAGTTCCCTACACCGGAAGTGCTATAATTCAAAGCGCACATAATGGTAGACGGT
>CAIGQW010054176.1:4331480-4372285 GCA_903798125.1 Danio choprae
ACGTGACATTTCGCAATCACAGTAAGTAATCATATTGAAAACAAAGCAAATAACATTATGACCTAGGAAATACCACAGCCTGTGTAAAGACACGAGGAGCTTTGAAATGAAAAAGGTAATAAACTCATGTTAAATTAACATCTTCAAAGTCAAAGAACACATGAATGTCTTCACTAATTATGTGTACCAAAACTAAGGGAGAAGAAAAGCGGAAAATAGATTTGAGAGCTGACAGACTAGAAATTCTAGAAAACGCCACACGAGGAGGCTGTGTCTCCATGAACAGGGGAAATCTCGCTTTATGTGAGTATCATCGAGAATCATCTGAGCCATTCAAAGTAAAAATAAACGTCGGTATGGCAGAAGAAAAAGATGCCAGCCAGGACTGCTAGAATGTCCAGAGACAGCACGACCGACACTACAAGATGGCAAACCTTTTTTCATTCAAATGTTGAATGAAAATGTAAGTGGTCTAATGGCGGCGTTCGACAGTTGAGTTGAGGCATTATTTAGCGTTTCAGTAAAAGGGGTAGTTCACCCAAAAGTAAAATTTTTGTCATCGTTTACTCGTCCTTTACTTGTTTCGAACCTTTATGAGTTTCATCTGTTCTTTTGCTATCCTTTTAACAACGATAAGATATGCGATAAAGACGATTTAGTCTGTAAACCGCATTAATAACATTAGTTAATAATTTCTTATCCTCGTGCACACATTTAACATTTGTTGTTAATGTATATATGTTGCTAAATCTGTGTGGGGAAATGTAGAAACCCCATCATTCAAGTTACTATTGAACTATCTGAATTTCTATCACAAATTTCAACCAAATAATGATAAATGACTGTACTTTTACACAGAAGTAGCGTAGGTTCAAATCAGATCAATTCATCTTTATAACTATAGCGCTTTTACCATGTAGATTGTCAAAGCAGCTTAACATACATGAAGTTCTAGTAAATTGAAACTGCTTCAGTCCAGTTTTCAGAGTAGAAGTCTGCCATTAAGTATAATAATAATTTTAAACATTATTATTTTTCATTAATCAAGCATGAGTTGAAAGTCATTTTAAAAAGTAAACTAACAGCAGGGCCATATTCATATGTCACTCTTTCTGAGTGAGACGTCACTGAGAACAAAGAGCCCATGATTCCTGAAGCTTTTTGAACTTTCCAGAAGAGATTAGACAAGAGGCATTGATAAGTGATTAAGCGCCAGACGAGATTTGGCTGGAGGTTGTTTGTCAGAGGTGGACCCTTCAGTCTCAGAGGTTATTGCCCTGCATTGATGAAGGTCATGGCAGTCTTTGAGGCTCATTTCAGGACAATGGGTCTTTCAGAGGCTGGAGACCAGAAACGACATGAGGCAACAGACCACCAGCCTTTCTGACAAACTCTTAGTTCCAGTGACTCTCCGAGAGAGATCATTTAATAAAACAAAATGTGTACCATGGTTACACTAAAGACTCACGTAGAAATCTGATATATGGAAATATATGCAAATTACTTACAACAAACTAGATCATATTTGTGTTACACATATATAAAATATGCCATATATGAAACATATTTCTAAATATTTAAAAAATGGCAGTTTCATTTTTTTCTCCAACTTTTGGAATTCCAAATATGTGCATATATGTTATCTATGATGTTGTATGTGTTCATATGTGGATATAAATTATTATATCTAATACATTTTTATCATATATGTACATATTTGAAATTCCAATGGTTAAAAAATATTAAAATATTTGAAAATGTTGCATATATGACATATTTTATATATGCAAAATCCAGATATGAACTTGTACAGTATGTCATGTAATTTGCATATATTTCAGTTTATATAATGAGTTCAGTTTATATAATGTTTCTTGCGGTGTTTAACATATGATTTTCTGTTAATCTGCATTGTAATCAGGTTGACGAAGAACTGAATAACCTTCATCTGATTTGATTGATACCACAGAGGAGCACAGAAGGGGCTGTTCTCCAGTTAATTCACCACATCTGTCTGCTCTCTCACAGATCTGTGGTCAGCGGACACACTGAGCTGACTCCTCTCCATGACTGCACTGTTTCTGTCCACTGATGAACCTTTAAAAAGACAACTGAAGTTTGCTGTACTAAATTCATTTGACAGCACCGATTGCAACAGCATCTGAACTGCCAACTTCACAAAAAGGTAAGCATGTTTCCGTTCATATTTCAAGGATTTTTGTGCATGCATCATTTTGCGAGATTTTATGGATTTTTGAAAAAGAGCACACTCACACACACCTTTTTACACTCAGTGAGAGCACACAAATGCCCAGTTTAATTGAACTTGAAAGTCAATATTTATTTACACTCCTTAAAAGAAAGTTCTTTTTTTTTGGCACTGAAAAAATGATTCATTGGATTTTCACCTTTTATTGTAAGGTAAGTGGTTGCAAGCAATTTATATTGGCTGATTATAAACAAACAAATTAAGCTGAACATAACTAAATTAAGAACATTACTAAATTAAATTTGTTTGTTTAAATTCCCATATAAATGATTTGCAACTACTTATACCTTAAAAAAAATTGTAAATCCAATGAATCATTTTTTTCAGTGTACATAAATACTTTATAGTGGCAAGGACTTCTTTAAAACCCTTCACACTATAAAAAAAATTATTTCAAAAACTAAAATGTTCTTTGGGAACCAAAAATGGTCAGAATTTGGCACCACTTGAAACTTATCCCACTTTAGACTTCTTTAACTTTAATAGAAGTTAAAGAACCTTTTCTATTTTCAAGAACGTCAGTGGAATGATTCCATTTAGAAACTTCATTCACTGTAAATAAGCAGGGTTCCACGCAATACATTCAGGTTGTTCCATGTTGTTAATATTAAGTTAACTTAACAAATTTAAGTGAATTGAACTTATAAAACAATTAAGTTGTCCCCAAAAAAATCTCAAGAATTGTGTTGTTTAAGCTCATTTAGTTTGAACAAGAAGCAAAATCCTTTTATGAGTGTTTTTATGTATGTACTGACAATCATGATTTTTTTATTAGAATAATATTACATGATTAATGGTCTTTGTATAAAGAAGGGAATAAGCTGAAGGAAAGTGAGTGAGGGGTCTCAAACACTCAAAAAAGATTTTTGCTGCTTGTTCAAACTGCTTATTTAAAATGAGCTGAATCAACACAATGATTGAGTATTTTTGGACATCTTAATTGTTTTATATTCAATCCCCTTAAATTTGTAAAAACAAATAAGTTAACTTAATCGAGTTGTGTTGGGACAACATAAAGGTAGTGTATTAAAAAGACCCTCAGTATTTCTTCAAAGAATTTAGGTTCTTTGGAGCTAAATTAAAATGTGTTATAAGAATATAAGTTTTGAGCCTAATTTGAGCTATTATTATCAATATGAATGAAATGTTTTTAGCAGTGGGTTCAGGCTTCACAGAGGTGTATGGAAGTCATTATGGCACAATCGTGGAAATGAACTGAAGTCGTTTGTAAACAAACATAAGGATAGAAAAACGTTTCTGTACCACTTTTTGCATACCCACCAAGAAATTTGGTAACAACATTAAATACTAATTCATGTCTCCCTATATTAATGCTAAAACACACAATAACACTTTTTTACATTTATTTTCCATTCTGGCACAAAACATTCTGAAAACTAGAAATATGCAAGTTAACTCATTCAGTTTAAGTTCTGCCTAATACAATCAAATTTTGAGTTCATGTAACTTGTTTTTATTAAGTGCAATAAACTTTCATTCAAAATTTAAAGGAACTCAGTTCATGTAATTTATTGCATTGCTCGATTTTACAGTGTAGACCAATTTGCTGAAACAAGGCTAAATTCAGGATGTCAGTAAAAATCTAGTAGCTCAAAACTAGAGTCGTCAAATACACAGAGTAGACAGACTCATTCATTCCTGTGTATTTGATGACTAGTATAGTTTTTGGCTATTCTTAGACATCTATTAGATATTCACAGACAACCTAAATTTAGTTTTGTTTGAGCCAAGCCGTCTATGTTTAGATCTCTATTTCATGTCTATTAAATATAAAAGTGCTTGGTGGGTACATACATGCACACATTTACTTTAGTAAGCTGGAGAAATACACACTTTTACATTTCAAATTACCACACCTAGAAAAATAGCAATAAAGAATATTGTGTCCCTAAATCCTTTTGAAGTTACACTGGATCTCTTCAGCTACAGGGAACATATGAAAATAAAGTTTAATCCACTCTGGTTTGGCAACAGGAAAAAGATCTAAACTTTTCTCCTCTGGCACACAGCATTTATTGGTTTGTAATCCATCTATTTGTCTATGGAGTAAACATTTAGTTGCACAAAAGTAATAAATTTGCGGGGGCCATGTTGAAAGTCTTGCGAGAATAAATTAATCTTGTTTGAAAAGACTTTTTCCTTGAGCCACTTAATACGCTTTATACGTAAGACGGGGAATCTCTTTTTTTATTGACTGTGTGTGATTCACGATAACATTAAAACCTGCTGCTGAATTGTCAAAGCATTCAAGACTTTCATATAATAGTTTGAAAGGCCTGTCTGCATCATTCAGATCTGATCTCTGCAATTTAACAAAAAACAGCTCTAACATCTGCTCAGTGTTAGTCATTTATATTAATGCTAATCAAAAGCTTACGTGCATTACATTTTTTAAAACATATCAACTGCCTAGAAGAGATGCTAAGATGTGTCCCAAAAACAGGGATATGTTCTTTCCATATTAAAGGGGAGCTATTATGCCCCTTTTTACAAGATGTAATGATGTCCTTAGAGTGTGTATTTCAGCTCAAAATACCCCCCAAATAATGTTTTATAACTCTTTGAAACTGCCCTTTTTAGGCTTTGATTGTAATTGTGCTGTTTTGGTGACGGTTGCTTTAAATTCAAATGAGATTGTGCTCTTTTCAAAAGAGGGCGGAGCTACAAATGCCTACGTGTCAGCATAGTGGCAGATTCAAAAACAAGACTAATGTCCTATGCTAATGAGGTAGAGATAGTCACTAATGGGTGGGACTTTCCACCTCTGGTGACATGTAGAAAGGGAGAATGTCAATCAAAGTGTTTCCGCAGACTTTTCTTATGAAGTGTGATTACAATGAATGCATATTTACCATTAGAAGCTGGTTATATTCACACACTGTTATAAAGATGATTTTTGCATAAAATAATTTAAATAATGGTTACCTGCATACATTTATTCCAGTACATGAAAGAATTAACCGAATTGGATTGTTTTTCTTGAACGTGAAAACAATATTAATAACCAAAGTAATGTAGGGTATATAAATCAAATGGATACTTACTTGCCTAAGAACAAGTATAACAAAACATTTCATAACTGCTGGCAGAGTAATGGCATAAAATGTCTGAAATATTCTTGAAAATAAAGTTGAAAGCATTAAATTATTATCTTTTTTTAACCATTTGGGTATTTGGAGCCAGTGAGTGACCTTGTAATTGCTCTGCTCAATATCCAAATTTTTCTTGGCAAGCTTTTTAATGGTGTTTATTTAACAAAGGTTTAAACAAACAGCGATATGTTTGACACTTTAATCACAAAATTTAATTCACTTGCACATGCAAAAACAGCACATTTTAAGAATTTCTTTCTTCAAAATGTATTCACTAAAAATCTGTAGTCATTAGTTTGGGAATTGGAATACACTGACAATGCTGCATGTTTTTGAAACATTTGCTTCATTGGTCACACTGTTTCACTCGGCTAATTTAGTTGCAGTATATTATATATATGAGTATATAATATTAATAACAAGAATAAAATTGCAAAAATGACAGAAAGACAAAAGACAGATGGAAGAATGGACAAAAGAAACAGTACTACTGATTAAAGGTTAGAAATACGCATTCCCTTATAAAAATTAACCATGGTTTTATAAAGTAAAAATGTAGTAACTATGGTTTTTCATTTGTATAACAACTGTTGATCACATTACATTAATGCACTGGAAATTGCCCTCATACTATAATTTGGGGATGTTGCCTAGTGTGTGTGTGTGTGTGTGTGTGTGTTCTCCAGAGACAGATGCACTGCAGGCTCCACAGCCACTAAAATATTGCAGTTTTCCTCTAAACAGTGACATATGGGCCTATTACCCTGAGCTTAACCTCCTCCTTCACTGCAGACACCATTTGAGGAGTGGGAATTATTGTGTGCCTGTTTCCAGTATGAAAATACCTCTAACAAGAGGGGAAACTATATATAAGGGAATAATATAAAGGGAAAACTTTATATATTTTTAAATAAATGCGTACAATTGTTTCTGTATATATAATGACCACCAGTTGTTTCTAAGTAAGATTGGTTTATGAAATGTTTATTTTTGCTTTTTGTGCGTGCTAAAGGAATATGTTGTTTATTATGGATATTATGGATTTCTGCCCTGCTTGTCCTCAGAGTAACTTAGTATGGGAGACAATATCCTGGAAAAAAATTTCACTCAACGAAGCAGATCACTATGTTGTTCTTGAGATTCGTTGTTAATGAAAAGCAGAATCTATCAACTATTTTTCTGTTTATATTGTGCTAGATATATCACTCGCTGAGATCATTTATTGACAAGGAACACAAAAACATTGTTTTGATGTCAAATGCCTCTTTTTTTCCCCTGCCAGGAACACTTAGAGGACATTTCTGATGTTTGACTTCTCTCTGAGTGGAAACTTTAAGCCTTAAGGGTCTACGATGGAGGACCTTCAAACAAAAGAGGTAAAAAAAGTATCAGTCCAAAACAGATTGCAATGGATCCGATTGTTCAAATAGCAATGCCAAAGAACAAACCAGAAAAACGTCACCTCAATTCAATTCTTCTAATGAACACTCGATGAATCTTGCTCTCAAATTGGCCATGCTTTTCTGCACTCTGTCTGTCACAGAAACAAACCTTTTGTACTGCCCATTCACCATAAGATAGGTGAGGATTTGCTTGCTGAAACAAGACTGTCATCCAGGACGGTGTCTGATTTGAACACAATCTCTATGGTCTTGGATCAGTGTTTGAACTCTCAACTTCCACCTACTTTGCACTCTTATCCATTTGACAGTATTCAGACAAGCAAAAACCTGCTTTCGAGTCAATCCGAAGCTTTAGTTTACAACACAGACATCTCAGTGTTTCAAGGTCCTGAAATTGGCACACATTTACAAAATTTAGTACCTACTCTGAGCAATTATGCTTCATCAGATTGTCAAATGACTGGCCAACAACAGTCAATCCCTTTACCTTTGAACGTCTTGCCACATCAGTTTGTTCAGCCCAGTAGTGCACCAATGGCTTCATTAATCCCTCCAGCAACTTTGCTGGTTCCTTATCCACTTGTGTTTCTGTTACCAGTCCCGTTACCCATACCAATACCAATCCAAATCCCTCAAAGTTTACTCTCAAACACTTTAGTTAAACCCTCCAGAACTGATTCTATGATTGACAAAAGTACACAGATTTCGTCTTCAATCTCTTGCTGCACCAATAGCATGTTTTCAAAAACCCCATCAGTTTCTCAGGACGAGGCGCTTGACCTTTCTTTTAAGGCAGCTCAGACCAAACATGAACATCCACTATCTGCTTCACCAAACTTGCCACTGGATTTGTCTGTGGTTAACTCGAATACCAGACATCAGGATCATTGGCATGATGGCATGAGCAGACGATACAAAAGGACAACTCATGAAAGCAAAGGCAATAACATCATACGTTCAAAGCATGAGGACTACAATGGCAGGACTGTGCATTCCGCTCAAACAGTCATTGTGTCGCACACAGAAACACTTCCTTTCTTTGACAAATGGAGAGGTTTCTCACGGGACTACATGATAAACTCTGCCACAAAACCAGACAGGAGCCAGAAAACTGTGATACCAGACTGCTCTAGGAGACTGTTCAGAGTTCACCCTCTTTGTAGTGAACCACAATTCAAAAGACGAGGATCACAAATGTATGGAAATGTTATGTATGGAAACACTCCTCCATATAAGAAACAACATCTGGCTTCTTTTCAGCCTGGAAAATAGATGGAATGTAGACACATGCTGCATATAATTAACTTTTGTGATTGCTGATTATTTAAAAAAAGTTATTTTTGGAGGAAGGGGCAGACTAGACAATTATTATTGTCTTACAACTATTATTAATATATTGGCTGTTTATTTGTACTTATAAAGTACATATTCTGCATGATCTTATTCATCATCCATACCTTACACCCCAACATTCATCCTACCCAATATCTAACTACTCCTTAAAAACTATGAAGCAGCAGCAAATTAGAAGTTTAAGCTAAATGTTCTAGATAATGGTTTGTTAAATGCTAGAATCAAGAACTATAACCAACAACTATAAAAGCACAATAATGAAATCACTTACACTTTTCCCAAATGATGGACTCTGACAGCCAATCAGATTCTATCCTTCATTAATAAGCCAATCGAAATCTAGTCCGCTTTAATGAACTTGAGCTTTTAAAGCAGCAGACAACAAAACTGCAGGTTTCGAATGTTAACGTGTTGGTGTGGATACTAATGTACTTTATATTAGTTATCCTTCATGCTGTAAATGGGTCTTTAATATGCAAACTGTAGCTGCTGAAACATGTATAAGCCAAATTCATTAACATAATGTGATACAAGTTAATAAATCATTTATATCAAGAAAATGGAAGATCCAGACTCAGATGAAATCCGTACGTTTCTTTTCGGCAAAGCGTAGCATATTTAACGAGGGAATGCCTTTCCAGTGAAAATACTGTGAAACGTGACTTTGTAAATGCAATTATTTATTCAAATGGTAGAAAAATGTTCAAATAAGTAAATACAAAACTTTCGACCTGAGTATAAGAGCAAAGTAAATACAGTGTATCTAAAAGGAGCTAAAATGTATGCTTATAAATGTGTATTATAACAAAAGGCTCCAAAAAATGATGATCAATTATATAAACATACACAATGCACTCAAAAAAAGGACAGTTTCTACCTATTAAATAACAAAATGATAGAACACTGAACTAAATTCACATCTGTATTATACACACAAAACAAAAGAAACACATATCAGGGATTGCTGCATGCTCCGCACATCAGTTTCATTCACCATGCAGATAAACCTCGGAATTTTATGACCATGTGACATTATTATGTGTGCTTCACGGGGGTCTCATGAAGTGCTGGTGTGGACATATTCGGTTTTTAGAAGAAATAAAATGGTAACGAATTATGAATAGATGAAAATGTATTGTACAAATGTCCTGAGTGATTATCTCAAGTTAAACAGCCGTAATTAATAGTCAGTAACAGTCCGAACTAAATGTTTGTGCTATCAAAACCGGTGCCTTTTATAGACCATAGCAAAACCATTTTTGGCTTATATCATTGAAAACAACATTTATTGTTTCTCTGCTACTTCGTGATACAGGAGCACAGTTTGAAATATGATTGTGTATTTTAATTCCAATGTCACAGAAAAAAAAACCAGATTAAATATTCAAATTAAATACTACGCCAAATGGTGAATAATGAAATGAAATAAGATTGACCAGCACCAAAATCCTTCATAGTCGATATCCAAAGCATAACGTCAAATACATCTTAATCAGA
Source organism: Danio choprae (assembly GCA_903798125.1). Classification (NCBI taxonomy): domain Eukaryota; kingdom Metazoa; phylum Chordata; class Actinopteri; order Cypriniformes; family Danionidae; genus Danio; species Danio choprae. The sequence goes on from CAIGQW010054176.1 coordinate 4,341,116, forward strand.
CGTAAAGTAAAATATAGTGGAAATTAAATGTTTGTCAAGCTGTCCATGTGTGTAGATAGTACTGGACACAGTACATAAACGACAACACAGTCAAATCCTTTGGGATTTTAGCTTCGTCCACCATTGTCTGTAAACACAGAGCATCTGAGGTACTGAGGTTTGTAGCTGCAGCTTTACACTGAACTTTCTAGAAGAGAGTCAGTCAACATCCTTGTAGCAAATGCAGTTACACAATATCCATTCATAGTCAGGCCGTTTGGAAAGTCTTGTGATGTTCTTTTTTGCATTTGTTTTTGCCACTGTTCAGTTTATCCCCACCATTTAATCCAGCGGGTTCGAGTCAGCATGTTGGACCTTTGACCATAATAATAAATATCCATGTATCTTGAGCAAAGTCTACGGTTATGGACTCGAAAACTGAGCGAACCTGCATCTTCCTCTAGTGGATTCGCTATGTTATTTTGCCCAGAAGTTTCCAGCATCTATTTTGTTTGTTTGAGTCTCTCGATGTGATGGCAAAGTTTGAGAGCAGGCCCCAGTTTCAGCCCCATGTACTTCATGATCATGTCACTCCGTAAAAGCATCAAAGCCTTGCCATCAATCTCCTGTGGAAAAGCAGAACAATCAAACTATTAAAATAAATAACATGTAATATAATCAGTGGTGTAAAGTAACAAATTACAAATACTCAAATTACTGTAATTGAGTAGTTTTTCTCTGTAATTGTAATTTACCAAGTAGTATTAAAACTACTGTGTGCTTTTACTTTCCCTTGAGTACATTTTTAGTGCTGTATCGGTACTTTTATTGCACTATTTTCCTTCAATCTGCAGTCACTATATTTTTAATTGTTTATGAGGATTGTTTAAAGTAGAACAATTGGTTCTGTGATTCCTGTCCAAACAAAATCACACATAGTAACTAAATTGCATCATACAGAATAACCTCAGGACATGGACGCTTCATAAATGCAGCAAACCATTTGGAAGCATTAAAAGTATCCAAGATGATGTCCAAAGTTATCACACGCAATGACCCAGAGAATGGTCCACGCAATGTTTAAGATTCCATGTTACTGATGAGAAGATGAAGGATGTTTACTGTATGCCTTAAACAATAACTAAATGCACTACAGAATTTTACGTTTTCACACACGCACAAATTGTATGTAAATGCATCAATCTTTCACAGTGTAATACTCACTACTGAGTATTTTTAATAGGGCTACTTTTTAAGCCGCGGTCACACTGCACTTTTCACCCCATAGACTTCCATTTATACGCATGAGAATGCGGCAGACCGGAAACGCAAGCAATCGCCATTTATAACACAATGGAGTTCAATGCTGAACACACTAGTCGAGCTGCTCCTGCCTTTGCCTTGATTTGCTTCCCAATGTCTTGTGTATTGTCCTTTGTCTGTCGAGTAATTTATTTACAGTATTTACATTTTAAAAGTTTGATTAATTTACAAGATTTAAATGAATGGCTTTTTTGTAGCTCCTCAATTAAAGAAACAAAAAGTTTTGTTAAATTCGAAATGGCTATCTCGGTCAAAGGCATTTGCCCCAACCATCATTCTCCCTCTGTTGTCAGATGAGATGGGAGAATACTTTGGGCACCTCTGCTCTAGTGTGATTGCGGCATTACTCATGCTTTGAGTAATATTTACAACAGATACTTTTACTCGCACTACATTTTTGGGGAATTAATGTTACTTTTACCTGAGTAAGATTTTTTCAGTACTCCGTCCACCACTGAATATAATGCTTCTAAATCTATGCGCATTTACGAGATTAAAAAAAAAACGAAACAAGAAAATCATCTCTCACATGCTTCCTGAAGAGCTCTGCATGTGGACCCAGTGCCTGTGGATCGGCATCACGCACAAATTGCATCACTTCCTCTATACTCCAGGATGAGGGACTCTTATTGGATGTTTTAGAGGGATCTTTCTCTGTTGCTTGATGGTCAGGACCAGTTGTTGAGCTAGCAGCTGGAAAACACAACACTGTTTAAGAAAACATGGCAAAAATATCACGTTTGAGAAAAAAAAAATTATAATAAAAAAAATTATTCTATATATAATATATATAATTGCAATTTGTAACATAGTTATATCTTCAGAATTATAGCAGAAGTTCCAGACTCATTTATGTGCACCTAGAGGATGTCTGATTGACGTGTTAAGCAACCAATCACTGTTCGTTTTGTAAAGAGTAATTTTTTATGGGGTGAAAATGTAACATCAAAAACCGTAATAGACCGATGTGTCAAAAAACATTTGTTTGGATAATTCCCACTAGAGGGCACTGCGATGCATGGACAGCGACAAACAGTGCAGGTCTGTTCAAAAGCAGCATTCTAACATGCTTTTCTTTTAATTGCTGTATCTAATATGTATACTGTGCTCAGCGTGTACATTTTCTGAATACATAAAAAAACACGGATGACCCAATACATTTGTAGTTACTTTTCTTATCCGACTAGACTATCAGGGCGTAATCTGAACGAAAAACTACACTGTAAAAAATTACATAATAATATGACAACTTATGTTTTTACATTACTTTAACTTGATTTAGAAGGTTAATCAGGTTTCAACTTATTTTTTTAAAGTTGAACAATATTTCACTTGATGTTTTAAGTCAGCTTAATTGCGAGTTCAAATGACTTATGAAGTTAAATTGGTTTAACTTAAAAATTAGATGAGCAACATTTGTTACAGTGTAGAAAAAAACAGCTGTTTTTTATTAATACGACAAGTAGACGCAACTGATGTGCAACAATAACTCCTACAGTTAATGGACTTCTGTGTCTGCATCAAAGTGATTTATATACATAGAAAGCATATTAAACACAAATGTATATTTTAAAGTGTCCAATAACATGTGAAAGTAAAATGTCAAAATAAGGGTGAAAATAAAAAGTGGGATTCAGTGTAACAGATAAATGTATTTTATGCTGTTATTAGCGTAACAAATATATTACACATATTTATTATTCTGACCTCTACTTATTAAAATCATAACATTTTACAATAAGTAATACCTGCTTACATAGGGCAGAAATGATACAATAACAATATTCTAATAGCACACACTGATAGCAGTATAATAGCTCATGTCTAAAGGTAGAATATAAATGACATAGATGTAAAAACCCCACAAAATGTTGTGGTTTCTATATACAATAACACTGTAATAAAGCATTAAGTATTTTAGAATAACAAATGATTATTTCCATGGCTATCCTCTTCTCTGTCTGCCTCAGCCGTATATATTTTTGGAAGTACAGTACATGTGCTCTCTTGAATGGGAATGCTGGTCTAAGGTCAGTCTCTTGATCTCAGTCTCTTAAGAATGGGAAATAAGACTGAACCCCAAGCATCACTCTCATTCTGAGATGCTATTTAAATAAATACGGGCCCCTGAGCCGCTAACAGGCTTTAATCCATATCGAAGCCTATTGTGTCACTTGACATTTGATCAGAGAAAATACATCTGCTCCTCACACAGGCACTCTATGCGGAACTGATATGGGTTTTTATCCCATGATAGAAATAGATCTAAGTCTCTGAACAGCAGCGGTGATCGCGTAAGCCAAGCTGCCAGACTGAAAGCATTCTGACAATAAGTCTGTTCTGCTTTTAGGACTCAAACACCACAGCAATGCCAAAACTGGCACAAAATAAATTGATTTTAGAAAAATTCAATTAATTAGAATGTGGGTTATCAACTTTTGGAGAACAAGTAAAACAACTCAAAAAGCCTTTGCAAAAAAAAAAAAAAAAATTAGTAACACATTTAGTAATATAAATATATTATATTGAATACATTTAAATGAATGAATGGTGGGAAAATTTTAAATAACTTAATAAAAAGGGAGTATTAAAATATGTAATAAATGATCAAAACATGTAATGCTTCAGCTCATTAGCAGATCAGCACAATATTACATTTTCAGACACATGAAATAATGAGGCAGCACAGTGGCGCAGTGGGTAGCACAATCGCCTCACAGCAAAAAGGTCACTGGTTCGAGCCCCGGCTGGGTCAGTTGACATTTCTGTGTGGAGTTTGCATGTTCTCCCCGTATTTGCGTGGGTTTCCTCCGGGTGCTCTGGCTTCCCCCACAAGTCCAAAAACGTGCTATAGGTGAATTGGGTAAGCTAAATTGTCCGTAGTGTATGTGTGTGAATGAGTGTATGGGTGTTTCCCAGTGATGGGTTGCAGCTGGAAGGGCATCCGCTGCATAAAACATATGCTGGATAAGTTGGCGGTTCATTTCGCTGTGGCGACCCCAGATTAATAAAGGGACTAAGCCGAAAAGAAAATGAAGGAATGAATGAAATAATGATCTTTTGAGAATTGTTTACTTCTATTTAATACATATACTTGTGTACGTACATGATTTTTAAATGTTTTAAAATAAGCTTATCCTGCACAGCAAGGCTGCATTTCTTTCATCAAACATACAGTACAAATTGTAAAATTGTGAAATGTTATTGCACTATAAAGTAACTGTTCAAAAGTAGTTTATCATTTAATGTAATCATTTATTCCAGTGATTTTAAAGATGAATTTTCAGCTTCATTACGCCAGTCTTTAGTCACATGATCCTTCAGAAATCACTCTAATATTAATTATTATTTTAATTATTATTATTATTTATTTATTTTATTTTTATTTTTATTATTATTATTTATTTTATTATTATTATTATTATTATTATTATTATTATTATTATTATTATTATTATTATTATTATTATTAATGTTAATAGTATTACAATAATTAGCAATAATGACCGGAGTAATCATTTTATTTGAAACTACATACAATAAGAAAGCAGTTATTTTAATAAATATTTTACTTTTTTTTTTACATTTAATAAACGCTGCCTTGATGAACAGAATAATTTTCTTTTAAAACAAACTGACCCCAAACTATTGACCGGTAGTGCACATAATAGAAGAGCTAATATAGGTAAGTAATATTACAGAAGACAGCACTAACAAAAAATATATATAGATGCTTAACAAACAAGACGATAATATTATCATTTTAGACACAAATTTGCTTGGTTTTTGTCAACAAAAATAGCTCCAAATAAAGCCGAAGCAGAGCTTTCCTTTGGTTTTTGAACAAATCATTTGAGTTAGTGATTCAGTAATACATTCATAGCTTCTCATGGCCACACTTTACAATAAAATTTCATTAGTCAATGTGTTTACTAACATGAACTAATAATGAACAATATACAGCATTTATTAATCATAGTTCAACATTTTCTAATGCATTATTAAAATCCACATTCATGCTTAACATTAGTTAATGCACCGTAAGTTAACATGAACTAACAATGAACAGCTGTATTTTCATACATTCATAAATGTATTGTTCATCGTTTCTTCATGTTAGTAAATGCATTAACATTAACTAATACAACCTTATTGTAAAGTGTTATTATTTTCATTTGTGAAGATTGGCTGTTTTGAATGAATGTTCAATTAAATCTCTTTTTTTAATACTATAATACTTTTTTAATACTCCTGCCAGAAAATTCCCTAAAATACAGAGATAGCATTTTTATTGTCAAAACTTCAAACCCATACTCACAGTGCATTCAAATGATAAAGTACTTATATTTCAGAAAACTACACTTTTAACTGTACTTATAAGAATGACCTGTTAAGCAGTATAGAAATGTGTCTTCTATTATGAATGAAAGTCATTACAAAGTGTTGCCTATAAATCTGTGTACACTTGGTCCATTTAAAACGAATGTAAACAAGGCTGTTCATTTCCAAACACATTAAACACACGTGTGAAGGTGTTGAACAAAGCGTTCTTACATAGCCTACCTTCCACTCGTCTGTGTGTGCGCGGCTCTGCGGGGTTGGAGGAGAGTCCGCGCAGCAGTGGAGGGTGAGAGGGGTAGTGTGGACTGCTGCCGGTCGGGGTGTGAAACTCAGATGTGCTGCGGTGCGCAGGGGGTCGAGGGGCCACCGATTTGGAGGCCGAGTCCATTGACTCTTCTGAGAACTGCTGCTCTGTGGAGGCACCGTTTTCAGCATGGGCGATGGTTTCTGTCATAAATAACAGTCAAGTGGAATATCTTAATTAGACAAGCAAATTATCTAATATACAGCTATGGGGAAAATGAAGAGACAGATTTATGAATATAGTTGTGTGTTTGAGGAAAAAAAAGCTTTTTTGTTTTAATATATATTACTGTTGATATTTCATCCAAAAAAAAAAAGTCATTTAGAGGATTTGTTTTGTTGCATATAATAAAAATGCTGCCATGTTTTTAAATGTGTAAATTTTGATATTCAAATTTCGAAAATTCAAATATGCATAATAATAATTTTTGATAACACGATACCAGTGTTTTCATTTCAGAAGAATCAAGAAATCAATATTTGGTGGAATAACCTGTTTATCCTGCCCAACAGAATAAAAAACACACTAAGACCATGTCCACACTAATACGTTTTCATTAAAAAATGCAGATTTTTCTCTCCGTTTTTTTGTTTTTATTTTTAAACTAAAACGTATCTTTTTAAAACTCTTTCTAAAGTGGATACATTTGAAAACACTGTTTTTGTGTTGCAGTGTGGACTGAGAACAGAGGCTTTTGAAAACGATGACGCATTTTAGTCATGATGCAGTCAAGTGACCAATTCAGCTAACATGGTGGACGACATTGTAAAGCAGATTTTTTGAATCCTGTCCATTTTGACAGCTTTATAAAAGATTAATGTCAGTTTGTACATGCTCCTTATTGCCTCTCCTCAAAGAACATGGAAAGAACTGGGAGCTGTTGTTCAGTGTCGGCACTGCATGCGCAGTACTGAACAAGTGTTTCAGTAGTTTTAGTGTGGATGACGGAAAGAATTGAAAACTAGTGTGGACATGGGAGTATTTTTAGATGAAAAAGCCATTTTCAAATGTATCTGGATTAGTGTAGACGTAGCCAAAATGACAATGCTTTATTTGAAATAGAATAAACTTTATAGAACTTTATAGAATAAAATGCATATTACTCAAAGCCATACATTAGGGCTGTACAATATATAGTTTCAGCATCGTTATCGCAATGTGCACATTTGCAAAAGTCACATCGCAAGATATTGTTGAGTTTGAATTATAGTTGACCAAGAGCTATGCATTTCATCTGTATTTAATTACAGTATTTATATGGAATTGATATGATTTATGCAAACAAAAAATGTTTTTCTTACTTAGATTTTTTTGTCTTGTTTCTAGTTCAAATATCATTTCAACATACAAGCGTTTGCATTTTTTGCATTGTGATTATTCAATTTCTGTACCTGAATACTGTTAGACTCTTATACTGTCACATCTCATAAAATTGTATACATATCCCAAAAAAACTAAATATCGCAATATCAGATTTTTCCAACATCATGCAGCCCCACCAACATTATAAATACAGTATATCCTGAAAAACTGAGAACTGTCGAGTAGTCTCTTATTGTATGTAATAAAGCTGTGACTACTTTTTGCTGATTCAAAGAATTCACATTATAATGCCTCATTCACACTAGCAGCGACTTTGTAGCTGCCTGTAGCTCTGGGTGGCGACCTGCTTCAAATGCAGGTCTGTGTAGGTCTATACAGCACGAATACAACAGGCCTCTGAGCGAGCTGAGAGAGGATCACGTGAGCTCTACTGGTGCTCCTATTGGCTGTCGCTCAAGAAAAATCGCTCTTCATTTGCATAAAGTTTAAGGATTCTCAACTTTGTCGCCTCGTTCGACACACCCACCTGGTCACCAACGGTCACTGTCGCTCGCATAGACAGAGGTCGCCGGAAGTCGCTCGCTCTCCGTTGAAATGAATGGTCGCTTGTTGCTTTGCCGCTGCGAGTCGCTCGTAGTGTGAATGAGGCTTCAGACAGCTGAGCAATTTGATCTCTACATGAATCTAGTACTTCCATTTGTGTCCTTATAGTACCTCATGGAAGGTTTTACTTTGACACTGGAGACTACAAGTCTACACACCTACACTATTCAGCTATTACATAAACACACACTAATATAAATACAGGACAGGATACCTATGTTTGGCAGAATATATATATATATATATATATATAAATAAAATTGTCATCCAATACAAGTGAAAACACTACAAAATTTTATAAAGCTGCTAACACACATCTTAAACATTACCCATGTGCAATTTGCTGCAATCATCTTCATCTATAGAACATTTAATGAGCGTTGAACATACACCAACACCCACGCCTGGCAAATTATAAACACACACAGCATTAAAAATAGCCCAAATTGGCAGGTTATTCTCACCTATAAAAATCTGACTTAATTAGTTACAAGGTGGGTGATTTAATTAGGAGTCTGTCTGCATTATTCAGTTCTATTATGTGCCGCTAATAAGATAATTAAGAGATGAAGAAGACCCATTCACTTTAAAGGGATAGTTCACCCTGTAATAAAATGAACATTTAATCTCCATTAACTCACTTTCAAGTGGCTTTTCTGTTGAACACAAAAGATATTTTGTAGAATGTTGGGAACCTGTAGCCACTGACATCCACATTAGGAGACAAAATACTGTGGAATCAATAGCTACTGGTTTCCAACATTCTTCAGAATTTATTTTGTTGTTCAACAGAAAAAACTCTAACAGGTTTGGTGAGAATGTCATCATAGAACCTTTTTTTTGATGAATGATTCCTGTCAGTTCAGCCAATTGGAACCACATTAGCTCCTGTTATTGTGGCAAAACACTCATTCATTCATTCATTCATTCAGTCACACATGATAGAATAACAGCAGAGCGGGTCGTACCATCTGAGGGCAGGGCTTCTGTTCTCTGTAGTTTGGGTGACAGGGCAGTGCTGTAGGCCGATGAGTCTCTGTTGAAGCGCCTCATACCACGTGCTACAGACAGAGCTTCCGATGTCTCCTCTTTCACTGCAATGTGAGAAAAAGAGCAGATTCACATCCATTCTGGAAGACCACAGGATTGTGTAGCTACTGAATCATATTGACAGGAACAGAAATGAACTGATTCAAATGTTTTTTTGAACCGAAGTGTCAGAAAATGTGCAATAGCATAAAAGGCGTAAATTCTACAGTTTTACAGCCTTAAAGGGCTCCACATACTGTTAAAATGAAAATAAAATGCTCTATTGTTTATTTGCCGGCACAAATGTGTGAGCATTTTAGTGACTTTCCCACATGCAACCAGTGTTGAGTGTATTTCGTTACAAAGTAACTAGTTATTGTAATTAGATTACTTTTCATTTTCAGGCCATTTAATTAGTTTCTTCTAATGTACTTGTTTAAATACTGTTCATAAATTCAACAGTTCTGAAAAAATCAATTAAGAGAAGCTGAGCAATTCATTTATCAAGTAGATTGAACATGCTTGAGAAACTGAACAGAAAGTCAGAAATTCATTTCAATATAGGTATGTATGAAATATTGTGTCATTGCTTTGAAATGTTTTGTGTTTTGATACATATAATGTTTATAATTCTTAAAGTGTTACATTTTTTAATAAAGCTAAAAAGTCCTGTTTGGCTCAGATTTAAAGAATTTGAAGAGTTTAATTCCTCTTGTCTATGTGGCATTAAGATTTATATGTAGAGCATTTATGCGTTGAAGTTTAAGTTGTGGTGAGTCAAGTAATTTATAACTTATTGAGTAACTGAGTTACTTTTCAAACACAATAATTCATTCATTTTCCTTTGGTTAGTCCCTTTATTCTTCAGGGGTCACCACAGCGGAATGAGCCGCCAACTTATCCAGCATATGTTTTACACAGCGGATGCCCTTCCAGCTGCTACCCAGTACTGGGAAACATCCATAAACACTCATTCACACACATACACTACGGCCAATTTAGTTTATTCAATTCACTTATGGCGCAGGTCTTTGGACTGTGGGGGAAACCCACGCCAACATGAGGAGAACATGCAAACTCCACACAGAAATGCCAACTGACCCAGCCGCGACTCGAACCAGCAACCTTCTTGCTGTGAGGCAACAGTGCTAACCACTGAGCCACCGTGCCGTCCACAGTAATTAAAAATGGAATTTAAATACAATATTAATGATGTAATTAGTAATTTACCCAACACTGCATACAACATTAACTATTATAGAACTATTAATGACGATACTACCTTTTGGAAGAGGTTTCAGCAATCACTTTACTGGTATTTGTGATAAAGGGTTAGTTCACCCAAAAATGAAAATTCTGTTATTAATTACTCTCCTTCATGTCGTTCTAACCCCCGCGACACATATATTTTAGATTAAATCCCAGAGCTCTAATCCAGAGACCTTCAAAGTTCAGAAAAGGGACCAAAACATTTCAAGTGACTTCAGTGGTTCTGGCCCCAAGAACACTTTTGTGCACCAAAACAAAAATTATAATAATGACTTTGTTGACTTATGTCTTCTCTTCAGCATCAGGTCAGGGTGTACCTTTACTATGGGCAGTATGACCCATTGCTATTAGTGCAGCTCAACATGCAAGTGTTGTATTGCCCATAGTAAATGTGCACGCTAATCTGGCACTTTTTTTAAATTATATTTTTTACAGTTTTTTTATGGCACACATAAGTGTTATTGGAGCTTTGTATGATTGCAGTTGAACCACTATGGTCACATGGGATGTTTTGGCAATATTTTCTTCTGATGTCTTTCTATGGAGCTCCAGAGTGCTCTTGGATTTCATCTAAAATACCTTCATTTGTGTTCCGATGATGAGCGAAGGTCTCAGGGGGATTGAAATGACATGAGGGCGAGTAATTAATAACAGAATTTTCATTTCTGGGTGAACTAACTCTTTAACATCCGCCCGTTTTGTTTCTAGATTTTCAAATTGTTAGTAGATTATTTGATTATCACTGGCTTTGCTTGTTCGTGTCCTAATTTGTGCAGCACTTGCTAGATTGCATTAATCATTGTGAAAATGAATTACTCCACTTCCACTGGTGGACACCTTACATAGAAATAAAACACACCTGATTTGCTTCTTTCGTATGGTGTGTGTGTGCTGGAGGTCAGTGGGCTGAACGGCTGGCTGCTGAACAGGTTATCACACTGCAGGTGGTGGCACAGAGTTTCTAGAAATCGCAGAACAAATGATGCGCTGGAGGCAGTGGGCAGCTTGACATAGTGGATTCCTCCCTCAGAGCGAACTGTGTGAAAGGAGATGGCAAATTAAAAATACAGAAAATCACCAAGCCCATTATACAAGATATGTGTACTGTGCGCATGACGCGAATTTGTATGTGCACAGTTGAACCCACAACCTTGCAAAAAATGCAAAAATCAGGCATTCGACATACGGCCAATAGAAAAATACTTAAGTATATAGAAATATATTGAATGAAGCCCATGGATAGTACGTTAAAGAAATAGTTAACCCCCCAAAAATTATTTATTCACCTTCAAGTGATTCCAAACCTTAATGTTTCTTTTTTCTGCTGAACACAAAAGAAGATATTTTGAAGAATGTTAGAAACCAGAAACCATTGCCTTTTATAATAGGAAAAACAACTACTTTAGAAGCCAATGGTTACCGGTTTCCAACATTCTTCGTCCAGCTTTCTTTTGTGTTCAACAACAAAAAAGAAACTCAGTGACAAATGAAAGGGGAGTAAATGATGACAGAATTTTCAGTTTTAGGTGAAATATCCCTAGTATAGATTAATTTATATCAAAAAGTATAGATATTTAATCTAGCTTTAGATTAAATTAACATATATACTGCACATTTCTTGATGACTTTTGGAAACATACAACTCCAATTGATCTAAATAAGCTATATTGTAAGCAGACAAAAGTCTTAATAGTGCAATTATTTTATTTAATGCTGAAAACATCACAAAATTGCACAAGAATGAAATTAACACGATATTTACTAAATCTGTTAGTGCAGAATATATCATGTTTTTCTGTGGCTGTTCAGGCATTCATGTTTGGCTTTGTACAGACTTTGCACTATTCAATTATTTTAATGCAGTTTGTATCCAAGAGAGCAGTTTGTCGAATTAAAACAATTAAATGACAATGCAATTGGAGCAAAAGCTGCCCCGTTCCAACTTCTGGCTGGCAGATCCGTGCATCTCCAAGTAATGATGAATGACAATAAAAAGAGCATAAGTGCGTAATCTCAACGCTCCTAATGCTTATTTTTTTTCTTCGCAGCATTTTTAAATTGTTGGCGAGGGGGTTGATTTGGCTAAATGGGTGGTGATTAAGGGGCCATGGCATCGCAGCAGATGGTCCCACAGTCATGGCGTGGCCCCCACCCCCTGCAAACACTCAAATATAGACACGCACACACATACACGCATCTCTCCTGAGACACTCCAATCAAATGATCCAAACCAGGTTACACACAGATGCCAGCCCTTATTACTCGCAGTCTGACGACGTCAGCTGTGCACACACACACACACAAACACAAAAACAGACTCATGCTGCTCTTTAAACATACACACACCCTTATCTTTTCAGGTCAAATACACACCTATGTCTTCATTTTTGCTTTTATTGTAAAGCACATGCATGTTGACAACCTTAAAATAACACACAACTACAGTAATTCAAACAGAGCCTTAAACCTTATATCCAGGTTGTGGATGACTAGGGACTCCCCAAGGCTAAAAAAAAAACTTTCCTCTTTGTTAAAACATCATTCTCCCTTTGTACGTGTCATCAGAGGGGGAAAGTCCCGCCCACTGGTTACGATCTCTCCCTCATTAGCATAGGTTAGTTTTGTATTTGAATCTGCCACTATGCTGACACACAGGCATTTGTAGCTCCGCCCCTCGTTTGAAAAGAGCACAATCTCATTTGAATTTAAAGCGAAAGTCACCAAAATGGCACAATTAAGATTGTGCCATAAAAGTGCAGTTTTAAAGAGTTATAAAACATTATTTGTGGAGTATTTTTAAGCTGATACTTTACATAAACACTCTAGGGAGATCCGAGACTTGTTTTAGATCCTGTAAAAAGGGGCATAATAGGTCCCCTTTAAAGAGGCATCAAAAGGTTTCAAGTTATTATTATAAAGCATTCAATTATTATAAAGCATTTGTTAAAACTAGAATTACATTCAAACCAATTTTGTCTTTCAAAAGTATTCTTCCTCACCCACAGACAAGCCTTTTTTTATTCAAAGAATCACTGAAAGAGATTTTTAACTGACCTCTGATGATTTCCCCACCATCAGACTGAGACTGCAGGAAGCTGAAGAGAGCTTTGGGCTGAAACGCACAGTCCACGCATGCCTGAACCGCATGCTGGAGAACCGTGTTCACAGGGCCCGGCCCAAAATGATCCGGCAGCTGCAACAACAGCTTACGGTCCAGGTGTGGCCCCGAGTCGCCATGTTTATTCACATAGACACAAACTAGAAGAGATGAGGGCGAATATGAGTCACACAGCACAATGCAAAACCAGCAAATAATAAATACTGCATGACTGCTTTTGGTAGAAAAGATCTCCATCCAGACTACATGACTAAAAACGCATATAAGATTTAATTAATTAAATTATTAAAACATTTTATTATTAAAACAATTAAAATTATATAACATTTTTGCCTATATACAAATATTAAACACAAAATCTAACAAGAATTTAGAATTAATCTAAAAATAAGTCACATTTTAATTGGCATCAAATCTTTTAAACATTACCCATGTTCAGAACAAAACTCAATAAAATTCGGTAAATATAAGTGACTATGCTGTATTTATAATAGTATTTATTCTAAACGACACACATCTAGTATTAAATTGCATTGAGAGAAAAAAAAAAGTTCATTTTAGTTTGAAGTAAATCATTTTATTTTTACCAGAAGGGACAAATAAAAAAATCTGAAAATATGTGTGTAATTAATAAATAAAACACAAATTATAGCAGCATTCAATATAAACAACATAGGTCTACCATCCATGCTAGACATGTAAACAATATGCCAAATTAAATAAAAGCATAACAAACATCACTCATTTAGAATGAATGCAGTTGTTTTCATAAGATAGCAGAAATATTTAATATTTTTATGGAGCAAGGCTTTGTATTTCACTCATGTTCCAGTATCCACATGAAACACCTCTTGGCAGTGTAGTGCAACCTGTGCATGTGACAATATGACAAATGACAATATAATCTGTGCAGTGTACGTTTTTTTATCTATGTATGTTTATGCAGACGTGTTAATGTGTTTTGGTCTGTCTAAACTGAAACGCATCCCTAGAGTTTTCAAATTGAAAAGGAGTCTGAAGCGTTTTCAAAAGTTTTTGAAGATCAAAAACTCTGGAAAAACGTGTTGTAAAAGGAAAGCAGGTTTGTTGTTTAAGGTTATCTAAAACACCCTCATCACATATTAAAAATAAATCAATAAATGCATGGTCACCAATTTGTTTTCACAGTACATTTTAGGCACCATTTTCACCGGTGTGTTTTTGTTTTAAAAACTATAGGTTTTGTTTCAGTTACGTCTTGTGTCTACAAGCTAAAGACACAGTTTTTGTTTAGAAAAGCTGGTGTTTCGCTTCAGAATTGACAGAATTAACACGAGCAAAAGCCTGATGTGTTGCACATTTGCACCAGACACATTCTTATATTAAAAAAACCTATACATTTATAAAGTGTGCTTCACACAGGTGAGTACTTCTCTGAGCACTAACAGTTCCTTTGTATAATTCACACTTCATGTGTGTATTACCTTTTCTTTTTGAATCGCTGAATGCCTCCTCAATTCTAAGTCACTTTGGACAAAAGCATCTGCTAATTGACTAAATGTAAAACATTTGAAAATGGAAGCACGGCTATCCACGATCACTCTCTGACTGGTCTTCTGTTTTGTTCTCTGATTCGTCAAGCCCCTCTCATATGACCATTACACAACAGATAAACTGCAAAATATGTGCACGATCCTGCTCGGATCGGGACTTGTGGAGCTGCGCTTCGGTGGAATTGCTCTTCAGTGTTTGAACTTTCAGCAGTGAAACTTAAGCCACACTGAACTGAACTGAACTAAACTAAACTCTAAAACCTGGACTTTACTTGAACTTGTTAAGCTGCTTTGACACAATCTATATTGTAAAAAGCGCTATATAAATAAACTTGAATTGAATTGAATTGAATTGAATGTTCATGCCCATTGAGAGTGAATGATCAAGTATCATGCGATTTTTGCTGTACAGTGTGGATGAAGATTGTTTTTCTAAAATGCAGGATACACCAATATGGATCATGAGCATTTTGATTATAAAACAGCATTTTAAAATGAAGACGCACTTGTGTAAACTCAGCCTTAGTATAGTGAAAAGCATAGAACCCTACCTGTAGACACAACGCCCGAGTCTCTTGTTGTCTGCAGGCTAGACAGTCTCCCGTCTGACACGGATGAGGACAATATGGGGCTTGAAAGTGAATGAGGAACCTTTGGTTTCCTCTGTAAATGTGGAAGACAGAGAGCAAGGGATAAAACATCAATACACACTCTCACAAAACAAACCCACCTTCTGACCCTCAAAACAATGGCAGAGACTACAAAAGCCTTATCTGGATTGAGACAGACCCTTGCTTCGAAGCCAGTGTGTTTAACGCAGCGTTCATGAGAAAAGATTATAGGAGATGTGTTAATGTTTAATTTGGATAATCACTCATGACATACGACCCACCCTCAAATCAAACAAAAGATGTATAATGATCAGTTAAATGGGGCTTTCCCTTTATTGTATCCCCTTCTTTATGCTATTAAAACCCATTTTGTTGGCTACCGATGACAAATTTAATAAAAACAGCAAGAAATAAAGTATGAAATCGGTTTAACAACAAAATACAGTTCTGGGAAAAATTAAGTTATTAACAGCTTTGCCATTCATTATTGAAGTTTTAGATTTTATTTTATTTAATATTAACAAATAAGGAACCTTTCATCTCCCCCATCCAACTACACAACAAAATTCAGTAGTACCTTGCTGCCGGGTTTGGGTCCTCTCTTTTTGTATGGTTTGGGTGTGAGTGGTGAGCTGATGGGACTCTTGTGTGTGCTGATCAGCTGTGATTGGCCGTTCTGTGATGGACTGTTTCCAGCTGCTGCGGCTTCAGCTGCTGCTTTCAGCATGGCGATGGTTTGACTCTTGGGTCTCCTTCCTCGGACCCCCTTGCGCACCGGCAGAGGTGGCAGGGGGTGCGGCAGGCGGTACGGGGACTGCATGGGGCGCCAAGATGGACTCGACCGGCCCACTGATGGAATAAGAGTCTTCGGGATAGTGACTAAAGAGGGAGTGAATTAAAAATAAAAAAGTATTATAATATTACACAATAATTTAAATTATTTATATTTACATATTAACATTTACATAATTTTTATAATATCATAATAACAATATTAATTAATTCATTCATTTTCCTTCGTCTTAGTCTCTGATATATCAGAGGTCACCAAAGCCGAATGAACCGCCAACTATTCTGGCATATGTTTTAGGCAACAGAATGACCTTCCAGCCACAACCCAGTTCTGGAAAACACCCATACACACTGATTCACACACACACACACTCATACACTACGGCCAATTTTAGTTTATTCAATTCACCTATACCGCATGTCTTTGGACTGTGGGGGAAACCGGAGCACCCAGAGGAAACCCACACGAACACGGGAGAACATGCAAACTCCACATAGAAATGCCAGGGACCTTCTTGCTATGAAGCGACAGTGCTAACCACTGAGCCACTGTGCCGCCCAACAATATTAATAATTAAATATGAATCTTTATTTAATTGCAAATAAATTATAATTGTTATGTGTCCGGTGTTGTGTGGAATGCATAGACAGATTTCTACATTTTTATAGAACCCAAGATATAAGGGGAAACACAAAATTCACACAGATAAATTGGAAGAAACTGAATAGAATTTGGTCCAAAAAATAAAGCAGAATCTAGGAAAAATAAATGTGGCTCTATTACATAGCTGTAAATATAACTTTATAAGAAACAATATTAAATGCATATTAAATCATGGTTTCTCATCACTAGCAACATTCAACTGGTTACTACAATGTATTAGAAGGCAAGAGGGTTATAAACCATATGTGCAATATCCACAAGTTAAATGAGATGATTAATGCTGATATTCAACAGGAACTGATTAAATCTCACTGCAATAAGTTCACCCACACAAAGCACCATCCCGTTGGCATTATCATGGAATACACATTGAATGCATATCAATAAGGCAAGCCCACCTTCCAACAAACAGGGACTCATATTTGATTTAGTAATAAAAAAAAATCTCAAAATAGTAACTAAAATATTAATACATTTATGAGGAAAAAATAGTAAAGGAATTAATTAAAAATAAATGCAAAATAAATAAAACACTTTTTATCCAGCGAGGATCAAATGAGTTCTCATGCTGTTTGGATTAAGAGAATCAAATCAAATTGAGCCACAAATATAGATTTTGCTCTAGATTTGACCACACTTCTCGTACTGCTGAATTCACTTCTCTCAGAGGCCATTTTGCATATTATAAGCGTCACATTACAGACCTGAAAGTGGCTATTTTAAAACGGTAAGCGCAAAAATTGAGTTGTCTCAGGCTCTCTTCGGGAGCGTTTCAGCCGGCCTATTGTGTGCCCCACAGGAGGCATGCGCTTTTCAGCAGCCCATTGTTTTGTGGGCCTCCCCCCACCGGCACTCCGGTCAAAAGACTCTTTTCGGAGGCCAACAGGTAATCCTCATTAGAGAGAAGCAACAACCCCCTTCTCCACCTCTGCGAGCCGAGTCAAGCTGTGGGACAAATGTGACGGGTGTGCGAGCAGTTCACGGCTCACGTTTATTTTAAAGTCAATTTTATCTTGAACCGAGCAACAAACAATTGCCTATGAATATTTCTGAGCAGGCAACTTAATGCATTATTCATTTTGTTGCAGCTTCAAAATGCAGCCCCTACTTTATAGTCTCATTTAAAGAAAAGAGCATCTTTTTGTTTTGTTTTTATTAGAAGTGCAGTGTCATTAAAGCGATTTATCTTTTCTTTAAATTATATTAGAGTAATGCGCGAGTTTTGGAAATGAAGGAAAGTGTAATATACTGAAAAAATGGATTAGTCAAGCAGATGTAAAGGAAACACAGACAATAGGCCGTGCAGTGAGTTAGAAGTTCATTGGAAATTCATCAAATGCATCCATGCGAGTTTGCTAATAAAAAATTCATCTCCATGCACACATCCTGCCTTGCAAAAGCAAATATTCTTAATGTTCGCCCATCTTTTCCTCTCTCCTCAAAAATGTAAAACTAAATTAAAATCCCACAATAAATGGAATATCAAATATCTGCAGTTTAGCATCAACAAACCCATCAATGAAGGTGTAAAATAAATACTCAATATAACAAAAAACACAGCAGCCCTATACTGACATTCTCTGTTTATGGGCATTGAATACAATAATGCATTAAAAATATTATTATACTATTTTTTAGGTTTGACATATTTGTAAGTGCAACCTTCTTCGTGGATCTGTAATATATACAAGGACCGGTTTGGTATTAGGTTACGTTTTGATTAACAGGATCATTACCATTTACACCTGACATTTTAATCCATCTCTTTTACCCTTAATATGTTTTTTTATTTGAATCTTTTGATTTATTATTGCAAAATACAATTGCACTGTTTACACCTGTATTTAGCATTGTCCACTTGTGATTGGTTCAACAATAATTAATCAATAATGAATAATGGCCCAAAATGTGATGCGAAACAGAATATTTTTATTGGACACCATATGACAAAACAAAAAGACCCTGAATGAGCATTTATTGCAAGCTTTCAGCCAGCCACCAATATCAAACTGTGAGCTTAAATAGAAAACGTAGATCACAGTTATTCACAATATACGCTTGTTTTTCACATCATCAAATAAAATAAATGAGTTTTTGGCATCTACTGAATGCTGTGGGTTCGTAGCTTAGGATACCACACCATAAAATAGTGCAATTATTAAATATTTAATAGCAACTGACTCATTTTCTGCAGCACCACAAAGTCTTCAAAGTGCAATGACTGTTGAATGAATGCTTTTTATATGATTTAAAAATAACTTCTTAATCTTGTTACACTGAATTTCCTCCAACAAACTGCATATTCAGGACAAGAATCCTGTGTCCTTTCAATAAAGGCATAGTTCGCCTAAGAATGAAAACGCTGTCATCATTTATTTATCTACCGCTTGTTCTAAACCTGTTTGAGTTTCTTTCTTCTGTTCAACATAGAGGGAGATATTTCAAAGAAAAAAAAATAACAACCATTGACCTCCATAGTAATTTTTTGTACCTTCTATGGATGTCAATGGCTGCATTTTCCAACATTCTTAACAATATCTTGCTTTGTGTTGAACAGAAGAAAGAAAATAATAAAAAGTTTAGAACCACATGAGTGTGATTTTCATTTTTGGGTCAACTATCCTCATAAAGACTTCAGGTTTTTAATAATAACACAGACAATGCTTATTTAATACCAAGAAAACTCATACACACACACACACACACACATATATATAACTGTACACACAACTGTATATACAGCTGAAGTCAAAATTATTACCCCTACTGTGATTTGTTTTTCTTTTTTTTTCATTATTTCGCAAATTATGTTTAACAGAGCAAGTATTTTCACAGTATTTCCTATAATATTTTTTCCTACGAAGAAATTCTTATTTGTTTTATTTCGGCAAGAATAAAGGCAGTTTTTAATTTTTAAAACTCATTTTAAGGTACTTGAACATTAAAGTAGCATTTTACGTGGATTTAATATGCTCTGTATACAAAAATCTCTTTGTCAGTTTAATTTGATGTGGACACCAAATTTCAATGTCTCGTCTTTGACCAAATTGTGCTAATACAGTCTGTATTGGGGTGATCTCTGCGATCAGAGAGGCGTCTCATATTTCAGCGCGGCTGACGGACGGTCAGCAGAAGTCGGCTTTGCTAAGTACATCTGGGAGTTTTCACAGAGCCTCCGTGCAGCTGCTCTCCTGGGCCTCGAGAGGGGAACCAGAAGAGAAATGAAGCCCGAGACGCAGAGCTTTAATGAGGAGACCAGAGAAAGCGTGCGGCGAATGGACAAGTGCTTTCTTTCATTTGAGCTTCAGGCCAATTCTCATTCAAATATCTTATGAATATAAGCAGACACATGAGGAATCAAGCTTGTTAAAGTGATAGTTCACCCAAAAGTGAAAATGTACTCACTATTTACTCTCCCTCAAGTGTTTACAAACCTTTGTGGGTTTCTTTCATCAGTTCATGTTTTAAAGAAAGTTGGAAACCTGTAACCATTGACTTCCATAGTAGGAAAAGCAAATACGATGGAAGTCAATGGTTACAGGTTTCCAGCTTTCTTCAAAACATCTTCTTTTGTGTTCAAATGATGAAAGAAACTCGTATACAGTTGAAGTCAAATTTATTCGCCCTCCTGTGATTTTCTTTTTCAAATATTTCTTAAATGATCTTTAACAGAGCAAGGAATTTTTTATAGTATTTCCGATAATATTTTTTCCTCTGGTGAAAGTGTTATTGTTTTATTTCGGCTATGATAAAAGCAGTTTTAAAAACCATTTTAAGGTATTATTAGCCTTCTTAAGCCATATTTTTTTATAAATGATGACAGAACTTTCTGTTTTGTGTGAACTATTCCTTTAAGCACAATATGACAAACGTAAACCTTTTCTCAGTCAAGAACAATGTAAAGGAGAGCTTCACCCATCCTAATCATCACTGAATTTATTTACAAATGAAGCGCAATTTAAACCAGTCTCTGAATCAAAACGTGACCCAGTGACCTCTAGGTTGACTCTCAGTTCAACGACACACACTCTTCAACCCTGCGTTTGGTCGCGAGAGAGGTTACAGCCGATGTGAAATGAAGGTGTCCGTGCAAAAGCAGGCTAATTACTCCATCTCTTCCACAATATTTACATTTGGCCCCACAGCAGACCTGAACGCCAGGGTAATCTGTCTACGGTGACTGCAGCTTCAGCTCAGCAGGAACTAGAACCACATGTTGTGGGGGAGCAATGCCAAAAAGAGTAAATGTGTGTGTGTGAATGCATATGCCTGCGTGTATGTGTGTGTGGTAAAAAGGGATATAGGGTTCCCTCTGAGCCCCAGGCAATTTAATCAAACAATGCAATCTGTTAAAGAGCTGAAGTCAAAACAGCTTCATTCGTGCAGCTTCTGTACTCACAAAAAAGTTTTCAATTATACTATTCCATACTGAAGGTTGTCAATTGTTTATCAATTATTGAATAATTCTGCATTATCTTTTTTATTTTGTGCAAAATTAAAATAAGTAAATTCAGCACAAAGCAGAAATTGACAGACACTGTTTAGTGAAATGATTACAGTATATTAACATATTCAAAAATTATCTTTTCTTTAAATATTATTTTTGTATTAAGCCATATTAAAGTTTAATCCATTTTTATCTTACTGGAACTTTTAAAACAATTAATATGTAGTTCATTTTAGTATAATAATAATAAGCATCTATTCAGTTGGTAATTAATATTCCCTTATTTCCTTAGCATAGTGACAAGTTACTTTCTTTGTTATGGGATGGTTTTTCCTGTTTTTCCTATTAAATGTATATGTTGATTTGTTTTTTGTAGATTAATTATTCAGACAAACATATATTCTAGTTGTTGCCATGAACTATTCAGTAAAAATTAAACCAGGAAGTTTACCAGGCTATTTTAAAAGAACAAGCTGCAAGTAGTGAGTTTATGCATGCAAAGATTGAATTTATAATAAACTAAATAAACATTATCATAATAAGTAGCTACTAAAATCTCATGAATAGGAACTATGTTAAAAATAGAAAAGACACTATAGTCACTGTTGCTTTACTTGCCTGTAAAAATAAATAAATAACGATAAATAATAGTTTAATTAAAGAAATAAATATAAAAACGGCTTGCCATAGACTTTCAGCTCAATGAATGCTTTTCACAAATAGAGAAATAAAGTGGTGCTTTGCTCTTGCTCCTCCAGTGAACTAACTGAACTCGTCAGGAATGAAAGCTACGCGAAAACACTATCAAAGTAAACTCATGTGACCCAACTGCACAAGCCGCTAAACAAAGCAACAGACATCAGAGACAAAAGCCCCGCAAATATACGCCAGAGGAACTCACCAAAAACGCCAACTTTAAGCAATATCCGCCTTCTGCACTTCTGAATGCGGTGTAAATCTGCCCCGCGATCGAGAACGTTTGTTTTCAAAAGGAACAGAAGAACCGCGGCTCGCGCTCACTTTCGCAGCCGGTTTAAGCAGCAGCGGCAGCGGCAGAAGCGCATGACAAAGCCCGTGCCGGTGGAGCCCCGATCCGCCAATATCTGATTAATATGGAGGCGGGACGAAAAAGAGGAGGAGGAGGAGGCGGGAGATGGAGCCGTGCATTCATGTTTTCAGACAGTATTGACAGTCCTCGAATATAGGGAAAATATATAATATAATGGAAAATTATATAAAGGATATATCGATATTATTAAACACAACTAATGCCTTAATTTTTTGTTTCATTAAATGTGTGATTTCGATTTTTCATAAAAATATTACCGATTATTACAAATTATTCAATCATTCATTTTCTTTTCGGCTTAGTCCTTTTATTAATCTGGGGTCGCCACAGCGGAATGAACCGCCAACTTATCCAGCATATGTTTTTACGCAGCGGATGCCCTTCCAGCTGCAACCCATCACTGGGAAACATTCACACACACTCATACACTATGGACGATTTAGCTTACCCAATTCACCTATAGCACATGTTTTTGGACATGTGGGGGAAACCGGAGCACCCGGAGGAAACCCACACCAACACGGGGAGAACATGCAAACTCCACACAGAAATGCCAACTGACCCAGCCGGGGCTCGAACCAGCGACCTTCTAGCTGTGAGGCGATTGTGCTACCCGCTGCGCCACCGTGCTGCCCCTATAATAATAATAATAATACCAATAATTATTAATATTATTCATTCATCCATTCATTTTCCTTCGACTTAGTGCCTGGTTATCAGGAGTTCGCCACAGCAGAATGAACCACCAACTACTCTGGCATATGTTTTCCTCAGCAGATGCCCTTCCAGCCTCAATCAATTTTATTAATACTACAATTTCTTTTTTATAATATTAATAATGATAATAACAACATTATAAATAATACACTTTAATAATTAAAAAGTAACTATTTACACATTTCTCATTAAAATACATTTTGAGATTAATAAAAAGTTTTTAAAATGTAGAGTAAATCTGAATTTTAAATATCAATAATAGTGATTTAAATTAAATAAAAATAAGTGATACAGGGGTAAAAAAATTTTTTTATAGATGAATAAATGTAAAAATGTAAATTATATATAATTTACATATATTTAATTATTTATAAGTACTCAAATTGGAATATAAAGAACATTTTATGGTCTATATAAATCTTAAAGATGAATAATACAAATAATTACAATGTATCAATATTATTAATATTCCAATTTTATTTTATTATTAATAATAATAGGAACACATTTTAATAATTAAAAAGTTATTATTTACGATTTTCTCATTAAAGTAAATGTAAAGATAAATAAAAAGTATTTAAAATGTAGACTAAATCTGCATGTTAAAAAACAATAATGATGATTGAACGTGATTGAAGTTTATAGATGAATAATTCTGACTCTTAAAATGTAAATCTTCAGTAGTAATTATTATTTATGAGTACTCAGTTCAATTAGAAAATAAAGATTATTAAATAGCCAATAGTCTCGAATATATACATCTTAAAGATGAATAATGCAACTAATTACACTTTATCAATATTATTAAGGTTACAATTTCTTTTTATTAAATAGTATCATAATAACAACACATTTTAATAATTAAAAAGTAATTATTTACAAATTTCTCATTACAAAAATGTGCATTTTAAAGAATGTTAAATAAGAGCAATAATGATGATTTAAATTAAATAGAAATATGTGATTGTTTATAGAAGAACAAATCTAAATCATTCATTCATTCATTTTCTTTTCGGCTTAGTCCCTTTATTAATCTGGGGTCGCCACAGTGGAATGAACCGCCAACTTATCCAGCATATGTTTTAAGCAGCAGTTGCCCTTCCAGCTGCAACCCATCACTGGGAAACATTCACACACACTCATACACTACGGACAATTTAGCTTACCCAATTCACCTGTACCGCATGTCTTTGGACTATGGGGGAAAACGGAGCACCTGGAGGAAACCCACGCAAACACTGGGAGAACATGCAAACTCCAGACAGAAACGGCAACTGACCAGCCGGGGCTCGAACCAGTGACCCTCTTGCTGTGAGGCAAATGCAAATCTTAAATATTAATAGTATTTTTATGAGTACTCAAGTTAGAATATAAAGAACATTATACAGTTAGTTTTGTACTTATAAATATTACTTTAAAATACATTTAATTTGTAAATGTAAACCTTAAATAATAATAAAGTAGGTTTTATTCATGAATGCTGCATTGAGTTAGAACTTAAAGAATACAGAAAATAATAAAGAATATCAAGTCTTAAAAATATTAATAATAATAATCTTTATTTATTGTTATTATCAAATCTTAAAAATCTTGGAATCTTAAAAAAAGCCATTGTTTTAAAAATAATAATTATTAAAATTACTTTAAATATAGACTTATAATATGATTTTAAAATATAATAATTAAAGTAATAATAGCACGTTCGCCTCACAGCAAGAAGGTCGCTGGTTCGAGCCTCGGCTGGGTCAGTTGGCGTTTCTGTGTGGAGTTTGCATGTTCTCCCTGTGTTGGCGTGGGTTTCCTCCGGGTGCTCCGGTTTCCCCCACAAGCCCAAAGACATGCGGTACAGGTGAATTGGGTAGAGTGAATTGTCCGTAGTGTATGAGTGTGAATGGGTGTGTATGGATGTTTCCCAGAGATGGGTTGCAGATGGAAGGGCATCCGCTGCGTAAAACATATGCTGGATAAGTTGGCGGTTCATTCCGCTGTGGCAACCCCAGATTAATAAAGGGACTAAGCCGAAATGAAAATGAATGAATGAATGAAAGTAATAATAACAGAACAAATTAATTATTATTTATAAATGTTACCATATAATATAAACTAAATCTTCATTCTTACATATAATTAATAACACTAATAATAATTTACTTTTTTTTAAATGATTAAGATAAATCAACGCGCTAAACGAATAAGAAACAAGCTATCGTTTTGTTGTGAACTCTAACAAACTTTCACATTTAACATTCAGCCACTCATAATCATCAGTCTCCTGCTGTTTGAAAGCTCCTCCCAGGCTTTTAGGGCTGAAGGGGGTAAAAGGTTAATGGAGATCAGATTCAGAGCAAACGGGTCCAGAGAGGTATGAATGATGCTCCGGCTGGAGGCATTAATGTGCTTTCAAACGCATCCCGCAAGTCCAGACTGATACCCACATCTCAATCCGGTACCAGCTGTAATCCTAAAAAACCCATTCAGATCAAAACCAACTCTAATACAGCGCAAGCCATTGAGGATTATTAACAAATACGCAAACAGAGCCAAATTTGTCCGCTATGTCTCACACATTTGCTTTAAATGCATTAAGCCGCCGTTGTGTGTGAGATGTGTGAAAGCAGCAACACTTATTAGCAAAACCTGCCCTATTGTTCTCACTGTAGGCGTGAAAACAGGAGCAGAGGTGAATGCATATCAAGTGCTAATTAACAGCTTTAAAAATAACTCAAAATGAGGCTCCAAGACGATCAATTAGACTAAATATATTTTACAAAAATTAATCTGGTTAGTTTTACAATAAATTATTGAACTCTTAAAAATATGGGTCTATAAAGAACTTTTAACGTCCATAGGGCTGCACAATATATCATTTCAGCATCGCTATCGTAATGTTGAGATTATACATGACCAGGAACCACAAGTAAAAACCCATGAGATTTGTGGAGTCACTGCAGAATTGAAGCATAATAGAGTGAAAGTTAATCATCTGCATATGTTTTAAGGCCTGTGACTTTGTGATCATTTGAAGACAGTTTAAAGCATTTTAATAGTGCACTAAGTAGTTTAATAAAGTTTATTATTATTGAATTATTTGTATGATCAAGACTATGCAATGTTATTTTACATTTTATTATTCATTTTCTATACCCAAACACTGTTAGACTCTCCCCAGAAAACCATAAAGCACTGTTTATTTCACTTTAATAGTTGATCCATTGTGTTTTATGACTGCAGTTTGTTTATTATATGTATATAATAAATTGCATAAAAAGATATTTATATTTTACTCCCCCACAAAACCAAAATGATTGACTTTCCAAGTGAGCTATTTAAGTCATCTGGTGAATTTGTATTTACATCGCAATATATATTGCAGAGAAAAAAAATAATGCAATGTCAAATTGTACTAATATCGTGCAGCCCTAGTCCATAGAACTTTTCCAGTGAACAAAAGGTTCTTTATAGGATCTTTAGAAAATGTGATTACACTAAAGATCTTTTAATAAGGGTGTAGTGAAAGCATCTTTGTCACTGCAAAAAAAGAACCCTTTTGCAACCTTTATTTTTAAAACTGTATTGTAACTGTAATGTTTTTAAAGGAATTTCAGGCCGAAAATTGTCCCTACATGAATATTTTTTAGTATGTCACATAATCATTGTTCATTGTTGAATCATTGTTATTTATTTAATTGTTGGTATTTTCTTTTATTTTTATGAAGCACATATCCATAAAAAGGTGGACACAGTGTATTTAAAAGTATCCAAATGATTATAGGCATAGGTCAAATTGTTATGTTTTCAAATTAGTCAATTTATGAATTTGTTATTAAAATAAAATTTCCACATTAGTATGTTGTTGCTTTTTAAATCCAGAATTTAGCAATACCAAGGAGAAATAGGTTTCATAAATATGATCTGTATCAATATTTCTTCTGAGATGGGAAGGGATAAAAAGATTTTTGACAGACAATTTGCATTCATTTTATGAGACAAAATCCTTAAACTCTCTAAATATTCTCTATATTTGCATTTGTTTTTGTGCTGCTTTGCATTTTGTTCTAGGGTTAATGGAAATGTCTGTAAATTATCGGATAATGTTCTGGCAGAAAATGACAGAGATTTCTTTCACAGTGTAGTTAAAAAAATAAAGCTGATCATCTCAATCTAAAAAAACTTGAATATATTTCCGATTACAGGCAAACTATGAACACGTTTTTCTTTTTTAGGTGAAACTAAATCAAATTTCAAAATGCTTAAATGACCTGTAACAAAGCACTAGCTCATCTTTTTGTGTCCAGAGCCTGCCTTTCCATTGTACTACGCACTTATTACTGTTGTCTTTGTTACATTATTAATGTATGCACAAGTGCACATGGACTGTGTCCGCGGTAAAATAAAAAATAAACACAGAAAAAATACATTCTTCAAACACCCACAGATTTTCCATGCTGATTAGAAAGGCGGTGCTCACTAATGATCAGTAAATACTACTATGCAAGTCAAATGAAGACAAATCACACCAAATGGAAATGATTCTGCCCTCACGCCTCATTCAGTGCTTACTAAAAACCATCCCAATTTAAGTTTCCATTTTCACATTTAAATAAAAGATGTGCCTATTGCTTCACTAAAAAAACAACTACAGCACATACTGAAACAGCACATACTGCACTGTTAGACTTATTTTCTATAATGTGTCTACAAATTGTCATTTCAAAATAAAATAAGACACAAATGCTGGTTTGAAATTAGGTTTAGCATTTGTTCTTGCTGGTAAAATATAGTTTCAAAGCACAAATAGTCTTGATTAAAGCTCTTTTATAGCGTTTAGACTATAAACTACTGTTGAATCATGGTCTGATCCAAGCATTTTAAGTAAAACTGGGGCAGTCAATAAATGGAATGTTAATAATTTACCATATTTCTAAATGATAAGCTTACTCTAGTGGTCCTGAGAAAATTTTGTTGTGCCCACAATTTTAAGTCATAAAGTGGTTGTCGGTTCACATTTTAGTGCTTAATCCTGTTCTCTACACATAAAGTTCAGTCATTTACTATTTTCTATACAGGAAATCGAGGGAACAAGCTATGACTTGACACAGCGTTGCCAGATCTTGTTAGAACCTTGTAATCTTGTAAAACCAAATGTTTATCTTTAGAAATAAGCTAGCCACGTACTAAAATATACCCGATAATGTGATTGACTCTATAAACTGGATCGCTTACGACCAAAAGTGCATAATAAGCATTGCTTAAATTAAGTGGACTTGGCAACAATTCAAGAGTATGCTCTAAAAAGCATCTTTTGAAACATAAACGAAACAACATACAATAGTTTAGCAAAAATCTCCAACCATTATAAGTCTGTAGTCACTATAAGATCCCTTTGGTCAAAACTATAGTGAATACCAAATGTGCAAGATGTCTGGGCGTTGCTATGGTTACCACAGCATCAAACATCACAAAAACAATAATTTAAGAAATTAATTTACCATTTAAACTCTGCATGAAATAAAAAATGTTCAATGTTTATTTTGCTGGCTCACATTGTTGGTGAACAATTAATCCATGCAAGTTAATCCACTGAAAAATGTTTTGCTAATCTTTAATCAACATCTAACTATTTGGCTACGCTCTACGATGGCAGTCCTCTGATGACATCAGTTTGACGACTTGCACAAAATATGCATGGCCACGCCCCTTCAACTGTTAGTTTAACTGTTAGTCTGCATGCCTGTTAACTGTTATATGCATGCCCCTTCAACTGTTAGTTTGCAGATGAAAGATGAGAGGAATGCAAAAATAAACCCCGCCCTTTATCAATATTCACTTTCGGCTGAAAATACATTATCATACTGGGATAAAAGTCTGCAGCGACTTCCAGTTCATGCTCATTTTTAAATACAGTTTATATTCCTGACAAGAAATAACTTTATAAAGAAATATGATTCATACTTGTTTGTACACAAAGTGTCAACACTGAACTTAGCCACTGTTTGACAGTCGTTAAAAAAAACAGGAAAAAAAAACCCAATATATTTATATTACATATAAAAAGGCCTTTTTTTTACTAGTTGTTTTTTTTTACATCTTGCATTATATTCAGTCAGTGTTACATGTAGAAAGCAAGCATGTCCCCTCAGAAGGCTTGAATTTGGATTCGACTTGATTAATTCTTTTTATGGGGTCTTTATGACCTTTTGGGATCTTTAAAGCTTTATGGGAATGAACAGTAAACTCAGGTTTCATTAAAAAACATCCTCATCTGTGTCGTGAAGATGAATGAAACTCTTATAGGCTTGAAAGAGCATGATGGTGTGTACACAGTAATAGAATTGACATTTTTGGTGAGCTGACTCTTTGACGTATATCATAAATGTATTAAAACACTATATCATGAATGACACCGTTTACATCAGCGATACATATCGTTGCGTTTTATATTGCAATATCTTTATAATTACAATGCATTGTTACACCTCTGCTTTCTAGTGTGCATAAGTTGGGACAATAACCGGTCTCAAGTTTAATTTCATGCAGTCAAGGTTTTAAAACCTATAAAATTTTCTGTTATACCGTTCCTATGGCATATATATAGGATTCTTTAAAAAAAGAATGAAGAATGATGATAGCAGAAGTCAATGATTTATTTTAGTTATTTAGCCTGATTAATTTACTAATCCCAAATATTTTAAATGTTTCTTAAAATAAAATATATTGTGTTCAATGGGGGAAAGGTTCTTGTTTGTTTACCCAAACATTTAAATACCATATTTTAGAGCAGTAATCACAATACCGTAATATCATGAAACCGTGTTATTTTTATGTAAGGTTATCATACCGTCAGAATCTTATACTGACCTAAGTGTGCATATGTTGAGTGTCTATGCATGCTAGAATACACTTTAAAACAATAGCTTCAAAACTGGAGAAAAGTCTTCCTTGTATAATCATAACAAATAATAAAAATAAAAAAACTCTTGTCTGCTAATTTGTACTAAATAATACTCACAGAACCTGATGTCTGACTAGGATAAACGAGAAACGTTCCCAACACCCAATATCCTTTCTGTCTGGTCGCGTCCGCTCAGCTAAAAGCAGGAAGAGAGCTGTAAACATGCCTCGAAAGTATTCAGAGGAGGAAGAACTGATAGGAGACGCGTAACTACCACCATCCATCATGAACTCCGTTTTCATTCACTTCACATCAATTATTCTGCCAAAGCCACACAGTTCGGGTTCAACTTTTGAACAGCACCAACAGACAGCGATAAACCATCACAGGCCAGATTTACAGCACATCAGGAGTTATATGTGCAGCCCAGCAAGGTGTGCATGTTAAATAGATGTCGCTGTCAAAAAGAATTAGGTGTTTGCTATGTTACTGCGTGTTGCTCATGGTAAAGAGACAAGAGAGATATATTTGAGCTTAAAATAAAGAGCTAAATACATTTTTGAGGACATATGAGGAGAGATTCAGGAATTATATTTAAAGGGTTAGTACACTCAAAATTTAAAATTTTGTTATTAGTTACTCACCTTCATGTCGTAACAATTCTCTGAGACCTTTGTAACACAAAATAAGGTATTTTAGATGAAATCTGAGAGCTCTCTGGCCCTCCAGAGACAGCAACAGTCCCAAATCATTTAAAATCCAGAAAAGGAACCAAAAACATTGTCAAAACAGTTTGTGTAGCTTCAGTGGTTCAACGTGAATCATATACGAAGCTCCAAAACTGTAAAAACAACTTTGTTCTTCCGTGATTTTTGCTTAGATTTTTGGTATTGTTTTTAGTCCAAATATCTAAAAAATGAAGTGAGTTTTTCCATAAAACAAGCAAAATAATCTTGTTTTTCATTTTGACATAAGGTTATTTTGCTCACCCCATTGGCAGATTATTTAGCTTGTTTTAAGGGGAAAAACCCCTTAATGCATATTATTTCTTAAAACATTCATTCATTCATTCATTCATTCATTCATAAAGGGCTTAGTCCCTTTATTAATCTGGGGTCGCCACAGCGGAATGAACCGCCAACTTATCCAGCATATGT
>CAIGQW010054176.1:4387739-4409653 GCA_903798125.1 Danio choprae
AGATAGATAGATAGATAGATAGATAGATAGATAGATAGATAGATAGATAGATAGATAGATAGATAGATAGATAGATAGATAGATAGATAGATAGTAGGCCTAATATATGCATAATAATAATTCAGTCATAATTTACGAAGTCTTTCTCCTTCTACATGCTGTTTTCATCTCAGCAGAATAAACAGTGTGATCTGTCTGTTGAATTGATCTTTCAGCTCAACCCACACACACACACACACACACACACACAAACAATCTCGCCAAAAGAGAACATCAATTTGGATGCGTGCATGTATGAAATGTAACACATCCGAGCAGGAACGCATATTATCATTTCTCAACCGAACCCTTCGCTTCTTCTGGACCATTCTGAGGCTTCCTCCGTCGCGATTGGCCGCAGAAGGGTTTGGTTCGGCCGCTATTGGTGTGAACAGTCCGCCACTCACTCAGCTTGGTGTCGCTTCGCCTGGTCGCTCATTTATAAACCCTACTACAGCGAACGTCTGGCTCATGAATATTAACCAGCTAGCTGATTGGACGAGCCCGCACGGATAGCAGGAAGCGTCAGCGCGACGTGCTTAATATTCATGAGCCGATCCTTCGCCGTACTGCGGTTGGTAATTTCGCGTTGTTAGGTTGTCAATGGCTCAGAATGAAGGTGGATACTGTTGCAGCTGTGATGATGGGTTACCACTGCAGGTGAAAATGAAAACATCGTTACTTGGCGACGCGAGAGGACAGTTTGCGCATCGTCGTCTTGGATATAAGTGAGTATTCCGGTTGTGGCTCTTTTCCGTTAATGTACATTATTATCGCTGTGCTTGGTTTCTGCGCTTGATGTTAGATGTTTGTGGCTGTTACATCGCTGATGTGAACGGACAAACACGCACACATCCTGCCCACACACTCCAGGAGACAGAAGTCAGCTGTTGTTAATTATATCATGCGTTTAAGACAGTATTAATTACGTAAATCGTCTTTATTTTGCCTGGCCACTTTGTATTAATGGTTGTGATTTTTTTTCATCATTCCTCGTCATATTTTTTTACTGTTCATTTAAGAGTGGGTGTGAGTGGTGTGGGCTATCAGTCATTTCTTGATACTGTCAGGTAGATAAGATGCTTAAAATAATGATAGAACTTTCATCCACCTACGAATATTTCGAGCGCGCGCACACACACACTTACGCACGCGCATACCGCACAACACATCAGATGCAGACATGCGCCGCTTTTATGCTCAATGCACAAACATACAAGGAGATGTCGGCGTCACGACGTGACCTGCGAAACGCATGTGGAAATGCATACGAGTGCTAATGCAACAGGTTGTGGCCATAATTGCAGCGCAGATGATACCTGTCGAACAACTGAGGTAACTGAGATGATGTTTTCAACACATTACATCACTGACTTCTGGCTTGGTAAATGATTCTGAATCTGTCCTTTTTCACCCACCTGTAATTCTCGTTCAGGCTGAGCTGTGTTGTTTTGCTATTCCCAAAACTATTGGGAAATTCATGATGCTGCGTCTTGAAGAACTGTGGCGCTTGTTTATTATCACCTCAGACAAACAGAATCATGACAATCCTACACATATCCTGTCACGTGTCATTTCATGCACATACATATAAAATATGCATTAAACTGTGCCACTGATTCGATGCACATGCATGCAAAATATACATTAGATCTGCATGCCTGCGTGAATGACTCTGTTTGACCTCTTCTTTTCAAAACCTCTCTTCTCTTCCTCAGGTGAGCAAGTGTGTGCGCGCATGCATAGTGTCTTAGTATGTATGTGTGTGTGTGGATTATGAGAAGAGCATTGCGACCAACCGGGAGCAGATTTTTGCTGCAATGACCTGTCTGAGCAGCGATTTCTGTCCCGTCCTCTGGCCTTCTGCTCCTCTCAGCCCAGACATGCACCACCTCGGCATCTTTTGACTTCATGAAGATTCCTGACATCGGTAATGTGATGAATAAATTTGAGGTCCTTGGGATTGTAGGAGAGGGTGAGCGCATCTTTTGTGGATATTGTTTGTTGATGAGAAATAAGCATCGATAATACTTTACAAACTCTTTTTTTTTTGTCATTATGAAGGAGCCTATGGGGTGGTCCTGAAATGCAGACACAAGGTAAGACAGGTTAATGCAGAAACCTGTTGGTCAGCATGCTGAGTAGTGCTGAAGAAAGCTCTCTGTAAATATGTTAAGGCGCTGATATATTCAAAGTGATTTTCTCAATAACAAATATCAAAATGATGGCAGTGAGAAGACTGATAAAGAGGTAGTTCACTCAAAACCTTAAATTTCCTCACCTTGTACTCACACAAGTGATTCTAAACTTTCATGCATTTCTTACTTCTGTCACTAAACAGGATATTTTGAAAAATGTCGGAAAAAAGCAGCCATTGAAGTAGGATTAAAAAAATTAATACAAACATTCGGTATACATTCCTTTGTTCAACAAGAAAGAAACTCAAAGAGGTTTGGAACAAGTAAATTATGTAAGTAAATGATGACAGAATTTTAATTTTTGGGTGAACTGTCCCTTTAAGAAAGCATCTGATAATAGCTATGTGATGTTTGCGCAATCACTACTTGCGTAGTCACATGTACTATATAGCACATTATGCAGGAAACCACTTCAAAACAAGCAGCTTTACAGTATTAAACATAAAAAATACATGTCAGTTTTGCTTTAAATTAGAATTACACTTCAGTTTTTCCTTTAGTAATTTTTTTCTTGTGGTTTTCTGACCTCAATAAACTGATTAACCAGAGAAGATTTTAAATGTCTATTATTAATTAATAAATCTATAAATGTCAAATCTCTATTTCTTTCAAGCCTAAAGGCAGATTTTTGCTCCTGAGTGAAAACCACAAATACTCTTTTATTGTCAACCATATCAACATTTCACAAATCCAAGGCACAATATTTCCAGGGGTAAATGTGACCCTGGCTCACAAAACTCTTGGCTTATGTTGCACAGCTGCATTTTGGGGAATTGCCAAAAATACACTATATGAGTCAAAATGATTCATGCCAAAATCATTAGAATATTAAATAAAGATCATGTTCCATGAAGACAGTTTGTAAAAAAAGAGAAAAATCATAAAATATTTTATTAGTAATTTGTATTTCTAAGAATGGATTTTGAACAACTTTAAAGGTGTTTTTCTCCGTATTTTTTATTTTTTTAAATCCACATAGTTGCATCTTTGTCAAATATTGTCCTATCCAAACAAACATACACCAATAGAAAAAGCGTATTTATTCAGCATTCAGGTGGCATATAAATCTCAATTTCCAAAAAATGTTCACTTATGACTGGTTTTGTTATCCAGGGTCACAAATATTTTTAAAACTGAGCCACACCCACCTATTAATTATGCAATAGCAGTAGATTAATAGTTTTCAAACCCCTGAAACAAACTCCAAAACAACTTGACTTTGTGCATAATGATGTCACTTCAGTTGATTCTTTGATTTCACTTAAAGTATATCAGTGCCTTAATACAGTCTGTTTGATTCATGCTTATTTGCTTTTTTGAAATGTTAAATAAATATATGCCAAAACACATGGCTTTCTGTTAATATGATCTGTAGAGGTGAGGCTAGTTTCTCATTTAACCGCAAGGGAAAAACTGACTTAACCTTTATGGGCCTTGTGACTGTGACTTTCCAAGAAGAGTTGCACAACAAATTTAAACTCCTTAAGCGGTACATTTACTGAGAGATTTCTTTTAGAAATATATTTTCAATTGTAATATGGTATGGTTCCCTAGCAACTGGTTCTTTTAAAATTGTGGGCTTCTCCAAATGCATTGCTTGTGGCCTAGTTGGCAGATTTGCTTCATTGTTTGGGAGGCATTTTCAGACAGTCGAACATCACTAGACCAACTCAGAATAAGGTAAAAATGGGCATACTATCAACCAGCAGGAGGTGCTTTTATTGAAATGACTGCTGTGCAGTTGGGAGATGCGGGGTCTTTATTTGTGTTATCCATTATGCAGTGATTTCTGTGTGTTTTAGGCTCTGTATATGCTGAACGTTGCACGCTCATTTAGCCTCTGACATCACTGTTGATGTGTGTTTGCTGGATATGCAAAATACTTAGCGTCCGAACTGAATCACATACAGTTGAAGGCAAAATTATTACATTATGTTCTAATGTCTAATTATGTTCTCCTTTGATTATGTTTATTCTTTTATATATATATATTTCACACGTAATGTTTAATGGAGCAAATAATTTTTCACAATATTTCCTGTAATATTTTATTTCTTGAGGAGAAAGTCTTATTTCTTTTAGTTTGGCTAGAATAAAAGCAGTTAAACATTTTTTAAAAACACATTTTAAGGTCAATATTAGCCCCTTCATTTTTTTCTCTCGATTGGCTACAGAACACACCACTGTTGTCCAGTGGCTTGCCTAGTTAACCTAGTTAAGCCTATGCTTTAAGCTGAATACTAGTATCTTGCAAAACAAGCAGTGAAATATTATGTACTCTCATCATGACAAAGACAACAGAAATTAGTTATTAGAAAATGGCTATTATAATTATTATGTTGTAAAATCTTCATTAAAGAGATAAAAGTTCACAAGAGGGCTAATATTTTTTGGGCTAATACTGTACTGAGTTTAATATTTACACATCGGATTTAGTTTTGAGCAGATGTTTAACAACAGATTTGGACACGATGACATCACCGGAATTGAAAATCGAACATTTTTTATGATCAAATTTCTCTGTCTGTTAGGGTTATTTTCATGGTGCTCTCTGTGTGTCCTGGATGCTGTTGGGATTTGAGTCATGTTTGCCTGGCCAGGATCTGTCTTCACGCCTGGCCAGACAGCAGCAGTGTGGCTCGATGATGAATGACAGTACAGTGCAAAAGCATGGTTAGGGCTCATTACACTTTAGATTTCACCGACCTCAGCGCACACACCTCAGAGGCAACAATGATACTGTACCATGCACATTCATGTAGCTGCCTTTATCTTTCCATAAGCAGTTGTTTAAAGCCTAAATAAGATGTTTACTCATTTCCATCATTCTGAATGTATATGGTCCAATTTCACATCATCAAAGTTCTGCTTATATGAAACCTAAATATGTTTGTTTTAGGGCTGCACAATATCAGCATCGATGTTTCAATGTGCGTATCAGCAATAGTCACATCACAAGATATGCAATGTTGAGTCTGAATTTTAGTTGACCAAGTGCTCCAAATTGTAATGATTTATTTTTTATACTTAGTTTTCATAGATATTTTTATTAACATATAACCAGTGGGAACAAACAAACAAACAAAAAATAATAATACAAATATACATATATATACGTATATACACAAATACATTAATTCCACACATGTATATCTATATGCAGTGCATCCGGAAAGTATTCACAGCGCTTCACTTTTTCCACATTTTTTTTATGTTACAGCCTTATTCCAAAATGGATTAAATTCATTTATTTCCTCAAAATTCTACACACAATACCCCATTATGACAATGTGAAAAACGATTTTTTGAAATTGTTACAAATTTATTAAAAATAAAAAACCTGAAAAATCACATGTACATAATTGTTCACAGCCTTTGCTCATTACTTTGTTGATGCACCTTTGGCAGCAATTACAGCCTTAAGTCTTTTTGAATATGATGCCACAAGCCTGGCACACCTGTCTTTGTGAATTTTTAGCCATTCCTCTTTGCAGTACATCTCAAGCTATCAGGTTGGATGGGAAGTGACGGTGTGCAGCCATTTTCAGATCTTTCCAGAGATCAATAGGATTTAGGTCTGGACTCTGGCTGGGCCACTCATGGACATTTACAGAGTTGTTGTGAAGCCACTCCATTGGTATTTTGGCAGTGTGCTTTGGGTCATTGTCCTGCCGTCGCCACAGTCTGAGGTCAAGAGCACTCTTAAGCAGGTTTTCATTCAGGGTGTCTCTGTACATTGCTGCATTTATCTTTCCCTCTATCCTGACTAGTCCTCCAGTTTCTGCTGCTGAAAAATCCCCACAGCATGATGCTGCCACCACCATGCTTCACTGTAGGGATGGTATTAGCCTGGTGATGAAACGTAATGGCTGGCATTCACTTCTAAGAGTTTTAGTCTCATCAGACCAGATAATTTTGTTTCTTATGGTCTGAGAGTCCTTTAGATGCCTTTTAGCAAATTCCAGGTGGGCTTCAATGTGCCCTTTACTAAGGAGTGGCTTCCGTCTGGCCACTCTACTATACAGGCCTGATTGGTGGATTGCTGTACAGATGGTTGTCCTTCTGTAAGGTTCTCGTTTCTCCACAGAAGAATGTTGGAGCTCAGACAGAGTGACTATCGAGTTATTGATCACCTCCCTGACTAAGGCCTTTCTCCCCCGATCACTCAGCTTAGATGGCCGGCCAGCTCTAGGAAGAGTCCTGGTGGTTCCAAACATCTTCCACTTATTTTGTATATAAAAATATTAAATTAACCTCATCAAAAAAATTAATAAAATATGTATAAAATAAAAATATAATAAAAGGTTGCCAAACATATTCTCACAATGATGCATAACCTCTAGAATTATGCCAATGTTAAATTATAGATAATTATATTGTCGTTGTGGAGAAAGCCAGCCATTTACTCCATTGCTTTTCAAAGATCTCTATTTGTAATCGAAGTGCAAGTGTCATTTTTTTCCATTTCCTCAACTTCTGTTATTATTTTTAACCATTCATCTTTAGTCTTTAGTCTTCTTCATACCATTTCCGGGTTATAGCTTTTTTTTTTACTTGTTACAGAATTGCATTTAATTACTGTATTTATATGGAATTTATACGATTTATGCAAAAACATTTAGAATTTTTGTCTTGTTTCTAGTCGAAATATCTACATTTCAAAGCGAAAACAAAATTAATTTACTGGCAGATAATTTAGCTTGTTTTTGAAGTTAAAAACAAAACAATATTTTTACTTGATCTGAGAATTGTTTTGATATTTGGATTAGAAATGAGTCAAAGCAAAGTAAGAGCATTTTTTTGCATTGTGATTATTCAATTTCTGTACCTGAATACTTTTAGACCATCAAATAGTGCTATTCAAACTATCTTGTGTTACTGTATTCATATCGCAGTATTTATTGGAAAAAAATTAAATATTGCATTTTTCCAATATTGTGCAGCCCTAGTTTGTTTACATGTGCATCTATGACTCTGCAAAATTTCAGATATCGGAATAAAATGTGGATAGACATTGCTTAGTTTAAATATTTCGTTTTTCTTTTCCCTCCATTAGAAACATTTAACTACAATTTGATTGTTTTTTTTTTTATATAAACGTTTAAGCAGAAAGTACTGACAATATACAGCTATTAAAATGTCATTCAGTGTAACAATAGTTTATATACCAAATGATCTTATCGTGCAGAAATAATTCGAATAATCAAAAACAAAATTCTGTTTAAGGATCACAGTGCTGGGGCAAAATAATAGTTATCTGTGATTTTAAAATATTTATATTTTGCCAAAACCATTTGTCAGCAACGATTTGTCATAATTGAAAAATATATTATTACAATTTAATATGACTTATATGTACCTATCCTATTCTTTTATGTTTTAATAAGTATGTTGTTTGATTTTTTTCTAACATATATCTGTTATGCTGAATGAAAAGGGAACATTATTTCAGACATATTTTTCCATTTATTTTTTTATGCAAGGTTTTACTGTAAGTATATGAACTTAGTTTAGTACATTTTATTTTAAGCAGAAACCAATGTACATCAAATAAAAAACATACTATAATGATTATAATTCATAAGACATAAATGAACATGTAAGCTATAAGCAAGCATGTTTATGTAAGATATAAAACATTTAAGTAAGCATGCATTCCACTTATTTGTAAATCCAAAATTCGAAGTAGCTGAATTCAGTTGTTTACCTGCTATATATATTTTTATTAATAGGGCTGCATTATTATTGTTATAATTTTTTTATTATTATAATTTTTAGGGGGTTTTCACCTTTAATTAGGATAGGACAGTGGAGGTTACGGACAGGAAAGTAGTGGGAGCAGAGAGAGGGGAATGGCCGGCAAAAGACCTCAAGCTGGGAATTGAACTCAGGTCATTGTGAGCACCACAGTGCTATATGTCGGTGCACTTAACCATTAGGCTATTGGCACCAACAGGGCTGCATTATTAATTGAAGGTGACTTTCATGCACATTTTGTCAGTAAAGCCGGTTCTGTAATCAGCAGTAAATCTCCAAAACATGCTTTCAGATGGAGCAGAATTTACTACCACAGAGCCATAGTTCACTGACAAGCTACGCAACAATCGCAGACGATTTAATTAGAGCGATTCCAAAATCAAAGATAATCAATCTGTGATTTGACAGTTGTTTGGGTCTCTTCTCAGTGATCGACGGCTCTGTGTTGGTTATACATCTGAAAGGATGTGAAAGTATTACACATACACATAGCGCACACACTTCAGAGGCAACAATGATACCATACACATTCATATAGCTGCCTTAATCTTTCCAAAAGCAATTGTTTAAAGCCTAAATAAGATGTTTATTAATTTCCTGAATGTATATGGTCCAATTTCACATCATGAAAGTTCTGTTACATGAAACCTAAATATGTTTGTGTTAGGGCTGCACAATATCAGCATCGATATCGCAATGTGCGCATCAGCAATAGTCACATCGCAAGATATGCAATGTTGAGTTGAATTATAGTTGACCAGGTGCTACAGAATTGTATTCAATTACTGTATTTTTACGGAATTTATACGACTTATGAAAAAAAAAAATTCTAGTCTTGTTTCTAGTTCAAATATCTACATTTCAAAGCGAAAACAAGATTATTTTACTAACCCCACTGGCAATAGTTTTGCCTGTTTTTGAAGTTGAAAACAAAACAATATTGAAGTATTACATTTGATAATATTTAATGTTTTTATTCCAAACTTCAGTCGAGTGTCTGAAATAAATCCTTCTGTTAGATGGTTCCATAGTCGTGTTGAATCAATAAAATGTTTATTATGTATATAATTACGTTAATAACAAACGTCAGATTTTTTTTTTAACAGTGAAAAATATTTTATTTATATGTAGTCCATGACAGAGTGCAAGCATATATAAACTTCAGCAATCCTGTTTAATTTCCTGGGTCTCTTCTTTGTGGCGTATTTGCAGTTTTTGCATCAGGGCGCCCTCTGGCTTTTGGAGGAGATTTATTACTGATCACAATTTTGCTAAATTGTGATTCGATTTTGATTCATGGTGCAGCCTTAAGTGGGATTATTCCAGATCCACACCACCCATTTTTCCAAACAATTGGAATTTAATTTGAATCTTGCTGAATCGTACGATTTATGTTTTTGTAATGACAGTTTTGAAATCCAAATGAACCACCAACCGACTGTTTGGTTCATTGTAAATGTAGCTGCAGAAAGTCAGAAGTTTGTATCGGCATAAGTTATGTTAAATAATCAACGTGCCACAGAATTGATCATGGAAAGGAAATAAACCAATCATATTTCCATATATAATTACGTTCTTCCACTCCAACTTCCCATGCATCATTGTTATGATAATGAAGCAGATAAATTAAGCAGCAAGTAAACTCCTTAGCTTGTGCCAGAACAGAAAACCAGGCTCTTGTTTTTAGTAACTGGTCAGTCAGCATATTCACTGCTTCATTAAATACATTCCCAATAGCACCTGAATCAAGAGTGACTGTTTTTTTTTTTTTGTCACGTTCTGTCTTGTTTTTCTTTCACCTTTTATTATTCACTAACATAAATATGTCGTCAGTCTATTTACAGACATTCAGAATAGCACTGATCATCAGAAGAAACATATGCTAAACTTGTATTTTGCTACACACCTGATTAAGAACTGTCTGATTGAGGCTTAGGGTGGCACAATAGCTCAATGGTTAGCACTATCACCTCACAGCAAGAAGAGTCCCTGGTTCGAGTCCTGGCTGGGTCAGTTGGCATTTTTGTGTGAGGTTTGCATGTTCTGTGTTCGTGTGGGTTTCCTCCGGGTACTCCGGTTTCCCCCTACAGGCCAAAGACATGCGCTATAGGTGGCTGGAAGGGCATCTGATGCGTAAAACATATGCTGGAATAGTTGGCGGTTCATTCCGCTGTGGTAACTCCTAAGACCATCTAAGCTAAAGGTAAATTTATGATTGAGGCTTTGAAAGCAAGGCTGCATGGGAACCTTGTTAGAGACTATAGATTACATTTGGGGGATGACTTTGTGTTGTGTAGAGCCATTGGTTGACTTTGGTTGTAGAATAGAATAGATTAGAATGCAGTTTGTTCTGGTCATTTATTTTGATTAGATAAGCTGCATATCACAAATGCTATACTGGAAATTTGGACATTTCTTCATTAATTTTACTTTGCTTGTTTGTGCTCGTCAACGTATACTTTTTATTCTACTTTTGACTTTTCAATTGCAAATATATATTTGTATGCTATCCCCCCAAACTTTTGGCACTGTAGCTCATCAAAAATGTGTAAATAAATTAGTTAATAAATTGTAACTTTACATTTTTGTTATCCTTCAAACTGCTTTGTTTTGACTCTTTGCAAGCAATACCTTTTTAATCATTGTGATACAATTTTGTGTGATCTTGTATTTTAGCAAGTAAGGATCAGATTATATATGTTTCAGTTTTACATAAATATATCTGTTATGCTGAATGGAACATTTTACCAATATTATGGCATTTTATTTTCACAAACGTTATTTGAGACATTAAACTGTATACTTAAATTTCATATGCTTTCTATGTATATTAAAGTTTTATTTACTCAACACAACAACTATATAAAAGCAATCAATATGAAATTAATTCACAATTTCATGTTGCTTTACAGTCATTACATTCAGCATTTATACAATTGCCAGAGACCTTTGTCCAAAATCACATAAAAACAGCATGTGTACTACAAGTATAAATATTGATTTACATCAAGCACATACCATTCACATATTTAACCAAGCTTTATATGGCTACTGTGTGCATCCTGAAGCATCTCTCCTCAAATAAACGAATCAGCGATGGATTTGTGCGTTCAAAAGAACCCACTGTCACACATTCACTTAGAGCCTTAATGGAGAAGCAAGTATTGTTCAATATTTTAACAGGCACAAATGGAAAAACTCGAAGCTGTTAAGTCTGCTGTGGGAAGAGCTGAATGTGCATCTGTTGAGTGACTCTTAATACAGCAACTGGAGAGCTGATGTGTTATTATCTACAGTAATCGTCATAGTGGATTTTACTATCTGATTAGCATATCGGGAGAACATGTATGGATGAATAAAGTGCGAGTAAGTAAACATAACACAGCATTTAATTCATTCATATTTAATGTTTACAATTATTACTTACAGCATGACACATTCAGTGTGTCTGGTTTAGTTGCAGTTCCCTAGAAGTATTTTGGAGATCCAAACTATCCAAGCAAGGCTTTAAATAGCTGAGCTCTTCACTCCTCACTGAAAACCCTCTTGTTTCTGACAATTGGCACTGGCTCTGTATTGTTTCTCTCAAGTCTACCCAAGTGATGTTATCCCAGCAAGCAGGGGCCATGAAAAGGCTCTTTGTACGTGACCAAACACAACAAGAACTGCTGTTTGTGCCCGTCTTTGCTCGAGAAATTCTTCTGCACCTTGAATTTAGTAGCTTTTGAGTAGTTATATAGAATATACAAGAAAAACAGTTAAAAGTAAAGTTCACCCAAAACAATTGTTCATCCTGATGTAGTTCTTGTGCTGTATGTGAATTATTCTTTGTCCTATTACAAAAGGAGAAATTTAGATTAATTTTTTTTGTCAGGTGTTTAAAGGGGTAGTTCACCCAAAAATGGAATTTTGCTGTTAATTTGCCATCTAAGATATAGGTGACGGCTGCACGGTGGCGCAGTGAGTAGCACGATCACCTCGCAGCAAGAAGGTCGCTGGTTCGAGCCTCGGCTGGGTCAGTTGACATTTCTGTGTGGAGTTTGCATGTTCTCTCCGTGTTTGCGTGGGTTTCCTCCGGGTGCTCTGGTTTCCCCCACAAGTCCAAAGACATGCAATATAGGTGAATTTACCAATATTAGGTGAATGGGTGTAAGCTAAATTGTCGGTAGTGTATGTGAGTGAATGAGTGTGTTGGATGTTTCCCAGAGATGGGTTGCAGCTGGAAGGGCATCCGCTGTGTAAAACATATGCTGGATAAGTTGGCGGTTCATTCCGCTGTGGTGACCCCAGATTAATAAAGGGACTAAGCCGAAAAGAAAACGAATGAATGAATGATATAGGTGACTTTTTAAAATAGTAAAGCATAAAAGAAGGGGTTTTTTTGCTGAAATTGTGGTCCTTGGTGATTCATAAAATGCAGGTCAATGGCTGCAAGTGCTTTAATGGGGAAGTTCATATAATTGTGTCTAAAAGAGTGTGAAAATTGCAAGGCATGCTGTTTATTCTCTCAATCTCAATGTGCTCAGGAGCTTGCACTCCCGTAAATTTAATTAGCTTGATTCTGAAATCTAAGATAATCATTCTGCTATTTAAAACAGCTGTTTTCATTGTTTCTCAGCGGTCTACTGTTTTAATGCTACATCTGAAAATACGTGAAAATACCACATTTTATAATGTTTTTACTCCAAACTCATCTCATAACGTTAGTCGAGTGTTTGAAATAAAGGAAAAAGATCTGTGCTTCACTGATAAGATGTTCATGAGAATGACAGCTTTTTCCAAATCATGATCTCAATTTCATTTCAATGAATTATGCAGCCCTACAAGGAACCACCACTGACAAACCCTTGCTGTAGCTCTGATACAGAGCAAAGAAAAAAGCGCTGCAGTCCTAGGTTTGTCTGAGGTAATTAGTCTACCGTTATTACATAATGTGTATACTACATAGGGTAAAGCTGGTTGGTTCTTGTCACATGATTTGCAGTGCACATTGCAGCTTTCTAAGCCACAATAATTGTTTTTTGCGCAGACGCAAACTTGCACGTGAGCTGATGTTTTTATAAAGGTTTCATCACCCAGGCTAAGCACAAGTACTATTTTAATGAAACAGACGCATGTATCATCAGGATTTAAGGGTATTAATTTTGTTTTTCCTGTACCCACTGATATGTCATCACATGGCAAGAAACTTGCGCTCCAGACCCTTGTGTATGTTATTTATAAGACCTCAGTTTATTGTCAGGACCCGTAGGTATTAGTTTTGTTTTGCCTGTATATGTTTTTTTAACTTTCAAAGTGCTGGTAGTCAATGACTGGCATT
Source organism: Danio choprae (assembly GCA_903798125.1). Classification (NCBI taxonomy): domain Eukaryota; kingdom Metazoa; phylum Chordata; class Actinopteri; order Cypriniformes; family Danionidae; genus Danio; species Danio choprae. Next base: position 4,401,054 of record CAIGQW010054176.1, read on the forward strand.
TTTTAAATGACCAAGAACCACAGTTTCAGCTTAAATTCTTCATTAATGTTTAACTAAGGAATAAGTTGGCCTGAGGGTGCGTAAATTGCAGCAAAATTTCATTTTTGGGAGAACTTTTTAATAGAAAGATGATAAATTATTAAAGAATGGTGCCTTTCGATGTGTTGTATATTCTAAGTGTTTCGGGGGACATACAGCAGGGTTTAATGAAAAAAGACTTGTTATTTAATCCTGACTTTGAAATCAGAATTTTCTTTAAATATTACATTATATATAAATTTGTTTTTCCAAACATTGCATTGTTTCCCCCTCAGAACTTTTAAATATACAGCATGTGTAGATGTTGGGACTAATCTTTGATACCTTTGCCTTTTTAAAAAAATGCTAATTCTGTTTGCTATTGACTGCCATGATGTGGATGAGCGCTAACAGGACATTGAGTTTTATTATTTTTAAAGTGGGTTTAAAAAGGAAAGAAAGCCACACAAAATTACAGCAACCAGGGTGATTTTTAATAAACTGAATACATTTTGAATACATACTGAATACTGAATACATTAATACATTTTTTTTCTTCAGTGGACTATCCATCGTTATGTATTTGTCAGTCTGAATGTCATTCGCTCTACTGCGATGGTCAGTTAAATTCTATTAGCGTCTCCATAGTTTGTTTTCAAGCTTGCTTCATTAAAATGAGTGAGAAGACATCAAATGCATGCAGCTAGGCAGCAATTTATTTATTTGTCAGCAATGTGCAATCACACCCACGCTGATTAGCATTTGAACATCTCATGTTTTAAGATCTATTAAACGACTGTTTGATTTGCTGTTGATGTGAAACTCAATAAGGCTGTTTTATACGCTCTCTTCAGACGCACGAGGCCCGTGAGTGAAGGGTATCATCTGAGTTTAAAAGCTTGTTCCTTTGGAGAGGAATATTTATTTTTATAGCGTATCAGTGGAATTGAGGGCAGAGGAGGAAGAGGGACGTGAGTTTGCATTAGCATTAAATAGGTCACCTTGAGTGGGATCGCTGGTTGTGTTCGCTGGCCGTGTTCAGATGACTGTGCAAGGCGCCGTGGATGAGATTGTGTGTGACAGAAATGCCAGGATGGAGAGAGATTGTCTACATTTGAATTATAGCCTTTTTGATGTTTGAAACTGAAACTGGGTGGTGGTACGGTGGCATTATAGTCAAACTCACTGGCTTGTTTTTATGGTTTGTGGACTGGATCATCGAGTGCGATTAATGGATGTTGTTCTTGTACTGATATAATCTTTTAGGTTATTTTATTTAGCAAAAAATCCTAATATCTAAGATTTGCCATCATTTTAACAACAGTGATTCTAGATAGATCTTTGATATTTTATTAAGGCATTAGTTGACCCAAAAATGAATATTTGCTGTTAATTGACTCACTTTTCAATGCATCTCTCCAGTGCAAGTCAATGGTTTTCCCGCTCTTTGAGAGTCAAATATAAATATATAGAGGATATAATAAATATTTTTATCCATTTCTCAGTGAATATGGGTAATATATTTTTGGTGCATTTGAACAAAACAGATTTATTAAATTTATTAATTCATTCATTTTCATTTCGGCTTAGTCCCTTTATTAATCTGGGGTCGCCACAGCGGAATGAACCGCCAACTTATCCAGCATATGTTTTACGCAGCGGATGCCCTTCCAGCTGCAACCCATCTCTGGGAAACATCCATACACACTTATTCACACTCATACACTACGGACAATTTAGCTTTTCCAATTCACCTGTACCGCATGTCTTTGGACTTGTGGGGGAAACCGGAGCACCCGGAGGAAACCCACGCCAACACAGGGAGAACATGCAAACTCCACACAGAAACGCCAACTGACCCAGCCGAGGCTCGAACCAGCGACCTTCTTGCTGTGAGGCGAACGTGCTACCCACTGCGCCACTGTGAGGCCCTTTTATTTAATTGATATATTTATTAAAATAATATTTTAGTCACCGAACATCTTTAGAAATGTAAAGATAATATGTAAATAAAATTACAAACTACAAAATTTCAACAACTTTTTCTCTTTTAAATTATTTTTTATTTGATATTTTTCCCTATAACATATAAATATGGGTGTATTAATTTTGGACCGTTCTCATAAAGTATTTTGTTAGATAAGCTCCAGATTTGGCTTCAACACTGACTAATCTAATGTATATCCACAAATATAATATTGTAAAGCTTCCTATAGAAAATATTAATATAAATGAGAGATTTGTGAAGGATGTACTCATATGTTGAGCACTGTATATGTACACACACACACACACACACACACACATACAAGCAAAACATAATACATGTGGATACTGACGTTTTATTTAATGTTACAAAATTATAAATACATGCTGCTGTTTTGAATTTTTATATAAATAAATACTAGAAAGAAGTTGGTTTGCAATGCAATATTAACAACTTTTTAATATTGATTGTGATAATAAATGCATTTAAGCTTTAAGCTCAAATCAGCATTTTAGCTTAATTTATGAAGAATAATATGAGACTGGAGAAATGATGCTGAAAATTCAACTTTGCCAATAAATAATGGATTAAAATAGAAAGTGATTATCTGAAAATGCCATATATTATTCATGCATTATATCATTTTGTATAGCCTTGTTGGTCAAAAGACTTTTGAAAACATTTGAAAATTGTATTTATATGCTTTGTAGACAACATCTTTATTAAATTACATATATATTTATGAATATATAAGCTTTCCGTTGATGTTTGGTTTGTTAGGATAGGACAATATTTAGCTGAGATACAACTATTTGACGATCTGGAATCTGAGGGTTAAAAAAAAATCTAAACATTCAGAAAATCACCTTACAGTAGTAAATTTACAATTGTCTTGATGAAAGATAATCTTTAATAAATATTCGAATGATGTTTGGCATAAAATCAAAATCAATCATTATAACTCAATGTATTGCAGGCTGTTCCCACAAATGTACCCATGCAAAACATAAGACCTTAGTCCATTTTCATCTTTGACCCCTTTATAAATGAAATACATTTAAGCCAGTCGTCCGTAAGTCTAAAAAGACCAAGAGAATTAAACCAGCAGATTTACCAACACAAATTAAATTGTGAGCGGTGATTAATTTTAGCGTCTGGCCAGGATTAATCTGCAACCAAGCAAATGAGTCCATGTTATAAATGACACAGTGTTTGTTTCTTTTGCTCTCGCTTTATTTTATGAGCAGGAATGGTGCTTTAAATCCAGAGGCGGACCTGGTAATAAATTGAAAACATCATGAAGGCTTAAAATGGATTGTAATAACCGTTTACAGGATATTCTTTAGTGTTTTTACACGTGCCTGTGTCATTGTGTGGCTCTCAAGGCTAAGCTGCCCCTCCGTGTGTCTAATGTAAACATGTCTGTGGTATTAATAGAACAATGGCCGCACAGTCAATGAAACACAATCAATATGTGGGACTCTCTTGCTCCATTGTATGGATCTTATGGAAGACAACATGCAGTGCTGTATGCTCTACTGGCCACAGCTTATGCAACCTTTCAACACTGACCGATAGTGTATGTCAGTGAGAAAAAATAAGCTGAATCAGCTTGGTCAGTAACATCTTTTTTTTGGTTAATGTTACTGTTAGTATTACTTAATAAATTATGAAGTTTCAATTATTAGTTTGAATTCGTTTCTGTGCTAAATTTAGTTTCCATTTGCAATGTTTTTATTAGTCTACTCTGTAACAAATTCTGGGTTGTACTTAATTCCTTAAAAATATATTGTATATAATGTATGTATGTATGTATGTATGTAATATATATAAATATTACTAATATATATAAATATTATTAATATATATAAAACACACACACATATATATATAATTATTACGTTTATTATCACAATTACTATTCCGTGTTTCAATCACAGCAATAAATTATGTTTATCTTTAAGTATCTTAAGGTAAATATTTATATTTCACAATATCACTGTTTTTTAGGCGATAGGGTGGTTAGCATTTCTGTGTGGAGTTTGCATGTTCTCCCGATGTTCACGTGGGTTTCCTCCAGGTGCTCCAGTTTCCCCCACAGTCCAAAGACATGCGCTATAGGTGAATTGAATAAACTAAATTGGCCATAGTGTATGTGTGTGAATGAGTGTGTATGGGTGTTTCCCAGTACTGGGTTGTGGCTGGAAAGGCATCCGCTCTGTAGTGTTTTAGGTAGTGCTTTAGTTTAAGTACCAATTTTCACTATTAACTAGTGATTTATTGGCTGCGTATTATTAATATATTGGCTATTTATTTGTGCTTGCAGTACAAAGTACATATTCTGCATGATCTTATTCTACATCCCTAATGCTACAAAACATAAAAACTAAATAAACTATTATTTACAAATGCATTTGTAATTAATTAAGTATTATTATTATTATTATTATTAGAAAATTAGGAGTTTATTGAGGCAAAAGTCATAGTTAATGGTTTTTAATGGCGAGAATTGTACCTTATAATAAAGTGTGCCCATATTAATATTTAATTCAAATGCACTTCTCAGAAACTAAAGATGGAAATTTATTTTTTGTACTGTACATTATAATTCTATGGTGACTGCTTTGTTTTGACTGTAGTTTCAGTAATTACGATGAGAATACGGTACAAAATCAAGGACAGTGAAGTTGCTTTTTTTTGGATAAAGAAATATTATTAACTGATCAGATGTTAATGTAAAGGCATGTATAATGTTAGAAGATTTCTATTCCTATAACTTTATATCAATCAAAGAAATGTGACACTGAATTTGCAGCAGCCTTTACTCCAGCCTTCAGTGTTGCAATCGCAGGCATAAATCATGTATAAAGTATATTAAGGTAAAAATAATGAAAATAATATTACAAATTTGACAGTATTTTTGATCAAATGAACATCCTTGGGTACTACAAGATTAGTAGTGTAATGAAAAATTGTACTTTGTTATTTTACTATTCACTTTTGTGATCCATACAGCTAAAAAAAACACAACTCTCCCAGATAGAGTTTCCTTAAACAAGAGCTGACAAAAGTAGGAGGATTTAATACACATGACTCTGTGAGACCCCATGAATAGAGAAGCTATCAGATTTAGCTGTGAACTGCTCTGTTTCTCCTGGAGGCAAACAGGGCTTGAGTTCACCATGGTTTGCCAGCTCAGGAACCCAGCTTGGCATGAGAGAAGTTTTGTTTCCTGTGTTAGCAGCAAGGACAATTAAGGTTGCACCAGCTTTGTTGGCAATATGAAATTAGATCCGTAGTGTGTAGTTGTACCAAAGTGCGTACGGATGTTAGAACGGATGCCAACATTGTTATTAAAGTAAGCGATATACTAAACGTTGGCTGAAGTGACTGAACTGCCGTAGTTTATGGTTTAGCTGTCTGTAAAATTGCATCTGATTATTTACTAAACGACATACAGTAACTTAATGCATGTGGTTAGAACATGTCCCTGCACAGGTGTTTGTAAAGTTCAGCTATTGACTTTCTGAGCTCATGTTGAGAGAAATACCCTCTCAGATGATCTGACTTCCCACCCTCTGAATGCCATAATGACAGCTGCGAAGCCAAAGGCACTCAATGAACCCAGCTCATGAAAAATAAGTGCATGTGCTGACGTTTTTAGAGAAATTACATTATGTCACTTCTTACATGTTTCAAAGTAGTTTCAAAGTGAGTATTGATAAAAAGCTTATTAATTTGTTCCAGAAACGGATGTTTTATTTTGTTGGTTTATCCACTTATTGTGGCAGTTTGGAAATCAATTAGCCGAAGAGATTTGATAGGATAAATCGGAAGGGGTGTTCAGAAGACTGTCATGAAACCTTTATAATCATGACATGACACATGCCATTAATGTGAAAACTCACATTTACCATAAAGCACAGTTGTTCAAACTGTTTTAGCATTTAGTGTAGCTTTTATGTTATTTACGAAGCAATACAGCATTTATCGTTAACTCTTTACTTAAAGGGGTGTTCATAAGACCATCAAAACTTTATAATCATGACATGACACGTCATGAATGTGAATGAGATTTTATGGATGCTTACGACAACTGTTATTAAGTGTCGTTTGCTCAGTCATGTCATTTTAAATACAAAGATGACATTGTTTGTCATCACAACTTGACCTTACCAAGACAACATAACTTGTCACAAATCTGTCATAAACGTGATTGTCATGAGCCTGTATTTGTCATTAAAAGTCTCATTACTCTGTCAAATCATTTTTAAAAAGCGTAATTAATATTTAATGACATTTTAATGGCAAATTCAGCTTGTACTACTGAAGTTGAGGTCAAAACAATATTAATGACGCTGTTATGAAATTCATGACATATTTATAATGGCTTCATGACAATCATATTTATGACAGATTTATGACAAAGTTGACAAAGTTGTCATGACAAAGACAAAAAGAGATTGTGATGTGTTTGTTTATGTTAAGTTGTCATAACAAACAATGTCATCTTTGCATTTAAAATGTCATAACTGAGTGAATGACACTTAATGACAGTTGTTATAAGCATAAAATCTCATTCACATTCATGACGTGTCATGATTATAAAGGTTTCATGACAGTCTAATGAACACCCCTTCACAGAAGTGAAGTTTTACAAACTAATTTCGAGAGGAGCACGTGATATGATTGATCGTGGCTGGCCTGTTATCCGTAATCAGCATTAATTCAATCAGATCAATTAAAGCTTAAAATAAATAGACCAATTTCGCCCTACTACCTTATCTTCGTTTTGGAAGAATTCCTCCCCATGTCCTCCTTTTCCTCCCTTTACCAGGGGGAGCTCTCGAGACCTACCTGATCTCGGATCCCCTTATAAGCTTATCGACCAAGCGGGAGCCCTGGGCTCAATTATCTCAGAGCTCAGGGTTCTCTCCCAGGGCAGCATGCCAAACCTGCTAATAGCGTCAAGCATATATAAGTGTGAACTCTTGAAAGTGTTAGCGATAAATGCTGTATTGCTTTGTTATTAATATACAACCTACACTAAATGTTCAAAAAGTTTGATCAACCGTGTTTTATGGTTATTGTGAGCTGCCTCACAAGATTATTACATTGAAAAAGCCATATATATCAAAATAAATATATGATGCAGATGTTAAAAATGTTTAGTTTACAAATCATGCTCGACTCCTGTCATCTCTGGCTCTGTTTATTCCTGATATTAAGATGCATTTTGGTCAATCGAATTGCAAGATGAGAAGACATTCACACCTAGTGGTTTAAATCCTATTTTTACCCAGAGAGGGGAGAGTTTATAGGTGGGTGTATGTATGAACCTTTTCTGATTTTGCAGTCTAAATAAACTCTAAAAAAAATTAATATATGAGCTGTTTCCTCTCTGATAGCTAGAGAACGTTGTGCTTTTTACATCTGAGACATCTTTATGAGTGTATCTATTGTGAAATGTTTGGCAAATTGCTCAGTGATGTCATGTTGTGTTGATAACATGCTCAGCTTTGTGATTTTAAAACTGGGAATGTACCGATATGGGCATTTTGGCCAATACAGATAACTCTTGAAGCCAATAACTGATATATATTACAATAACTGAATAACAGTTTTTTTGTTTTATTTTATATTTCTGACTAATTTCAGTTCATAAGAAAATCTCCCACACTGCGGATATTTCGTCTTCCTACTAGTAACTCTTCAAAAGAGTGAATCTGCTGTGTGCGCATCTGAAGTGGTTCGACTGATGAAAATAAAATATAATTAAGTCCCCTATAACATAAAAAAACAAGCATTTATCGTCTAATACTGATATGGCTGCCGATATATCGTGAATCAATATTTACAACTAAAATATGTTAATATTGTTTTGAGACAACGTTCACATTTCATGTTTGTCATTTCAAGTAAAACAATTCAATAAATGCATAAAGGAACATGTAATAAGTCAAATATTGATTGAATCATTGAGAGAAAAAACCTAAAAAACAAAGTAAATCTCTGAACCTAATAAAGAGTATTTGTATCAGCACAGACTGACCATAGGATGTCTGATTACACATATCACGTAACACTAGCAGAGGCACGTTTTTTCCAATGAACCTTGTTAGGAATTAAAAACGACAAGCTTTTCACTTGTAATCCTACTGTCTACCCATGCTAGAGTTATAGACACACGGGCTCTCTCATGGACCCCCTCGTGAGTGTTGGTAATGATATATTGACTTCTCTGAGTGCTTTAGACCCCCATCGGCCCCTCTATGTTTCCCATCAACCACCCAAAATCAACAGCATGTCTTTCACAAGTACACCTGACCTATACATTAACATGCTGTAATCCAAAACGGTAACAATAAGCTTAAGATCAGATTACCTGTCACCAAATATGACAGACGTGGCATTGTTTGATGTCACTCTGTATCATCACAGGATTCTGGCTGAAAGGTAAAGGCATATTTTTAGTGCATATGTACTTTTGTAAATAGAATTATAGGTTGGTCTCCATGGTTATTAGAAATATGAGACATGGACACTGTGTGTGTGTGTGTGTGTGTGTGTGTGTGTGTGTGTGTGTGTGTGTGTG
>CAIGQW010054176.1:4444653-4467250 GCA_903798125.1 Danio choprae
GTTCCATTTGTGATTTTACCACGTGAATCTCTCATAATAATTCCACCCAACAAAGAAAATGCTATGAAAGTATAAAACCTGCATCTATCCACCCTATTGAGTCTGTAAACTGAATTATTTGCTTTTCTTTTAACATTTAGCTTAAACAAAGTTACCACCACTCACTCAGCACTTTTGTCTATGTCTTTTATGAAGACTATTTGTCTGTGTGTGTTCTCTTTAGGGTACAAGTGGGGGGGAAGCACCCTAAACGTTATTTGATTTAAGTCCAGGCATGTCTGACTTCAACAGCGTTTATAATGTATATTCTGCTGTAATTAATAATAATTAAATAATAATGTCTACCCAACTGCTGTATATTCTAGCTTGTATTATTTCATTGCAAACACCTGTCAGTGTACATGCATATTTGCTCAAGTAGCCTAAACGTAGCCTTGATAAGCAGAAGAGTCATTAAAAAAAACAACAACAACAACACTTTCAACCATTAAATATCCTGGGTAATACCATTAAATAACCAAAAAAAATATATTGGTTGTCATTCATAATATCTTCACACACAAAAAAGGACATAAATAATAAAAACATTTCATAGTAGCATCGATTACAAAAATAAATCCTTGAAAAGAAAGAAACAGACAAAAGAAACCAGCCTTCATTTCGGTTCTCTGTCAAATGGCATATTGTATGTAGCAATGTGCATCAACAGATTGCCTGGGAAGTTGAATTGAGTTAATTGCATGCAATGAACCATTAAGTGGGTCACAGAAGGTGATCGTCCGGCTTTATAATCTGCGATCATTTGGCTATTTCTCTCTTTTTTTAACAGACAACAGTCGGACTGGGATGTGAACAATTTCAAACTAGCTTTCTGCAGTAAAGGGAGGAGCTTTGAGATAAAGGGCATTAGATAAGGCCATTAGGGTTCTGTGGATTACAGTAATCCAGCCCCTTTAACATCAGTGCGGTGGTCCACCACTCGAAAAATAAACATCATGGAGTACAGACTGCAGAACACGTTACTGTTAGCCATCCTGCTGGTGTCTCAAGGTATGTGCTGTTGAGTATTTTCACTACATTTGCAGTAATTCATTTAAAAAATGCTTATACAAATAAGAATGTATTGTGAAAATTGTAAACATTTTGTTATGCATTTGAATAATCTGCATTAAAACATGTCAATTAAAACTGCTTTAAAAGTTAATTTATCGTAATGAAATAATATTTCTTTACTCTCCAACATTTTTCCATAGATTTTCTTGGTCTGCAGGCACAAACGGTAATTAAAACATTTGATACTGATATTAAAAGTAATTAAACTACAATAATTTTAAATAATATTGATGTGTGCTCAGGATGGCGAAAGCAACGATACATGGGCTGGAAAATCCTGCAAATGTGATTGCGATGATTCCTCCAGCCTTTCCAAGGGTTCATCAAGTTGGCCACAGGAGATGGGCTGCATGCCAGGTACGAAAGAGAAAAAGACAAAAACATGGAAGAAAATCTGCTAGTCATGACAATGTGTTTTTAGACTTTTATCATTAGTTTCTGATTCTAATCTCAGCTCGGCTACTATCAAGTGTTTTAAATCAGAATGTGTCAAGCAAATGTATCATTTATTAATTATTAATTCATTAAACAGTAGCTGTTTTTATTGGCTAAGGGTGAATTTTAAATCAAATCCAACCTAATTAATTTTTCTGAAAGTAAAACTTCTGAATGGAGCTTTGCACTGTTAAAAAAAGTAAAGGTTTCTATTATCATTGATGGTTCTATGAAAAACCTCTAACCTCCACAAATGGTTCTTCACAGTGAAAAAAGGTTTTTAGAAAATGGTTCTTTTTCAGTGAAAGGTTCTTTGAGGAACCCATAATGCTTCTCAATGGACTCACTATAAACATCCCCTTTTATTTTTAAGAGTGTTCGCTCTTTGGGAATTGAGATGGATGGATTAGTTAGCAGTAGCTGGTGCCCTTCGGAAACAGAAGGCAGGGCATGTGTGAATGAGCTGGCTCCCGGACAAGCCTCCACCTGCAGTGGCACAGAAAGTCATTAATCATTTGGTTGCAGCGTCACCTGGGCCATGTGCGCCATCACCGTATCCCATTGGCACACTACCACAGGGCAGACATGCTCCATTAACACAGAGCAGCTCGTGTTCAGAGTCCTCCGACGAGACTGATGTGTTACAATCAAATGATAAGGAAAGTTGAGAAAGAAAGAGAAAAATGGAACAAATCAGCATGCAGGTTCATAATCTCATTATGTGGAGATGTTGAGATTACCAAGAATTACCATGACTACCAAGATTACTCAGAATTGGCAAGATTAACAAGAATAGGACCTGTCAGTCAAACTATTGAAAGCAGGGCACGGACAGGTCAGAGTGGCACTGGCTTCATGACCTCAGGACAGAACTTTACAATTGACATTATTTGTTGACATTTTAGGCTAAGGAAAATTTTGAGATTTGTGTTTATAGGCCTATTTTTGGTTATCTGCTTCCAGATATAATGAGATTAAAAAATCAGTTAAAAAAAGAGTTTAAAAATGCTGGAGACCGGGAATTGTATTTAAGTGAAAATTTCATATAAAGATTGTATTGTATTCATTAGCCTAGATATCGGTTATCGGTTTCCAAATATAATGACTTATCGGTTAACAATATCACCCAAATGTACATATTGGTGGAAGTTAATATCAAGATTTAGTTTATTTTTAGGCCTATATATTGGTTATCTGCTTCCAGATAAAAAAAAAAAAAGAGTTATTGGTATCTGTCAGAATTTCCACACTCAGTAAATAAAAATTGAAAAATAATTTTTATACTATCTCTTAGTCTACATATCGGTTATTGTCTTCCAAATATAACAAATATACATTTATTATTCAATATTGGTAAAAAAATGTGGCCTACATATCAATCATCAGCTATCAAACTTAAAAAAATAATTGCTAATAACTAAACCTGTTCATAGGTCTAAACATTGCGCAATATAATGAGTATATAATGAGTATCAGAGTATCAAAATTTCCATATCGATACATCCCTAATCCAAAGGATGAAGTAAAGCATGGCATCATGGCAATCCAATAAGATCCTTGTTGTCTTTTTGTTTAAAAAACAGCATGTAATATCACCCTATGAGAATTACATCAAGGTCTGTGTGCTGTGTTATGAGGCGTCTGGGTGTCAATTACGCTTGTATTCTGCTGATAAAGTCCTTTTTCACATTTTATTTTCAGTTATGGCAAAAACAAATCCAGCTTTAACTGTTGAGCTTTTTTCTCTTTCAGCCAAAAACTAGCCAAAAAATACTAATGCAGCTTTAATATGTACATTTTTTTATCTCATTTACTTTAAAGCTATGTATGTTAGATTACGAGTACGCCATTATGAAATTACTGACCTTGCTACTAATTGAAAGTGTTGACACCCTTAAAAACAGAAATTTACCTCAGGATACATGTGTTTTATTTCCTTTTAATTTCATTTAAATTACCACGCGAAGTTGGCATGTCAAAAAGAGCATCCTAAATCCTTGATAAGAGGGACTGTTATGTAAAAACACTGATGTGGAACTGAAGCTTAAGTGTGGAACGTGACCATCTGCCAGCCTAAAGTCTTAATGGATGTTGATCTTTCGGTATGGGGAACTAAAGCTTTTGGGATTGAAAAAAGTCACAAGCAACAGAAGAGCGGAAGCATGGAATTATAGAGCCGGCAGATTAATGCTTTGTCCATTTCTCTTTAACACAGCGGGACAAAGAAATCTCTCTGATCGCGTGACTAAACCTCCTGTCAGATACATCGGACATCCTGCGAGCTTTTGTTGAACAAATTTTGGCAATTCAGAGCTGATTTTGGAGTTAGAAATCCTGAACTGAGCTGATACATATTCATATTTCTATTTTTAATTATATGCAAATTTAATTATGCGTGTGTTTAAACACAATTGTGTCAACAACAACAAAAAAAATCTGCTTAAGCATTTTGGCCATTGACGTAACAACAGCATTTTGGGAGCCTGAACATGCATGCAACTTTTTTAAGCCCTTATTGTCTTTACGGAAACCACAAATGTGATATTGTGAAAATAGTGACATCATACGTGTGCGTTTTGCATGCTAAAGTCCATGTAAACTAGAAGTTACAGACCCTCTTATTTCAGTATGTTGATGTACTTCCAACTGAAGCTGAAAATTGAGTAGGGGGCGGGGCTTTCTTTTTGTGCATCATTCCCTTATAGCAAGCTAAAGGTAAGAGGGGCGTGGCTAAGAATATTGTGCTTGAATCTGTCAAACTGACATCAACAGAGAAGGACTGCCACTCCAAATGTGGAAGCAAATGTTGAGACTTTTTTTTTTTTTTTTTAAGTGGATTAGCTTGCAGGTATTAATTGGTCACCTAAAGATGTGTGACAATGTGTGCTAGCTAAATAAACATTCTAAATTTTGACTTCACTCACTCTCTGTATTGGCATGTGTAAGTACCTGACAACTGAATCCGAAATTTGTTGAAATGTGTGCAAACATAGTATTTCTTTACAAAATAGCATCGCCATCTACTGGTCTGGCATGCATAATACAGTGATTTTAATCATTTTTGCTGAGCCGATTTGCTTTTACAAGTTTTAAGTACATTGTTGTCATGTAATCATTTATATATCTTTCCAATTTTCTATCCAGAGTGTCCCTACCATAAACCTCTGGGTTTTGAGGCAGGATCGGTGTCTTCAGATCAGATCAGCTGCTCCAATGAAGACCAGTACACAGGCTGGTTCTCCTCCTGGATGCCAAACAGGGCAAGACTAAACAGCCAAGGATTTGGGTACGTTTCTAATATACAGCATTAGGAAAAGAAGTCCAGTCTTTTAGTTAAAAGTGATTTTTTTTTTGGTAGAGGTATTTCTTCCTCTATATAAGTGTAATATAAATTAGTTGAGTCAACCAAGAAAATCACATTTTCAGTATACTTTTAAAAGTATGAATGTTTCAGACTTCAAAAACATTTCAACAACTGTTTGAATGCTTTTGCTCTTATTGAAACCAAAACTTGTGCAATGGTTTTAAGGATTTTGGTCTTCCAGAGATCTTGACTATGGGATCTGTGAATTTGTGTATGTTCCCCCTAGATGTGCCTGGCTGTCCAAGTTCCAGGATACCAGCCAGTGGCTTCAGATTGACCTAAAGGAGGTGAAAGTGGTTTCTGGTATCCTGACCCAGGGCCGCTGTGACTCTGATGAGTGGGTTACCAAGTACACTATGCAGTACCGCATTAATGACAATCTCAACTGGATCTACTACAAAGACCAAACTGGAAACAACAGGGTAAGAAGACAAATAGCCTGTCTTGGAAAATCACTAGTTTTAGGTTATCGACTTATAGGCTTCCGGATATAAAGCATTATTGTCTGTCGGTTTCCAAATATATCAGCTTCCAGATATAAATTTCCATATCAGTTTATTCCTCTTATAAATGACTATGGAAAACTTGACATCATCATCGCAACTCAAAATAGATCAGATGTTATTTTCACCAAAATAATTTGAAACATTATTTTAATTTTAAAATGATTTGAAACATCATTTACTCGCCATTTTCTTGTTCCAAACATGCTTGACTTTCTTTCTTCAGTTGAGCAGACAAGAAGATATTTTAAAGAAAGTTGTAACCATTGACTTCCATAGTATTTGTTCGTTTCTACTATGGAAGTCAATGGTTACAGGTTTTAGCATTCTTCAGAATATTTTCTTTAGTGTTCAATTGAACCAAAGAAACTAATAAAGGTTTAAACCACTCGAAGCGTGACTGAATAGCAAGTCAATTTAAATTTTTCAGTGAACTATCCATTCAAAATGCTTTCTACATAACGCTTGTAAATTTAATTTGATGTGCAAAATGGGACAGCTCATCTCTGACCCACTATAAAGTTTGCATTGATGTATCTTATTGTAGTTGTTTTTTCCTCAGGTGTTCTATGGGAACTCTGACCGCTCTTCCACAGTCCAGAACCTGCTGCGTCCACCAATCGTAGCGCGCTACATCCGTATCCTCCCTCTAGGCTGGCACACTCGCATCGCCATGCGTTTGGAGCTGCTGCTTTGCATGAATAAATGCACCTGATCTGACAAATACCAGCAAAGCAAAGCCATTCCCAACTATTTCCTGTACACCGTCCATTTCTTGTATCACAACATGCCAAAGTGAATATCACTGGCCAATCTTGTTTTATTTATTATCTGGTATGGAAATCATTAGCTTTTTATTTTATTTATGTATTTTATTTAACGTTCTGCATCTAACTGGTTGATTATTTGTTCCACATATTTTTCTTCAGTTCATGGAAATTATTGTTAGAATATGTAATGGGTAAATTACTTTCTTTTTTTCATGTCATGTTTTTTTTTTTTTATATATATAAAATAAGTATTGCTTTGGCAAATCAGGTATGTTTACATCCATTGCATGCTGAAGCCATATAGCCATATTATTAAATCAGATATTCAATCTGGATAGAAATGGGGAGATCTACTGGAGTTGAACTCAGTGTTGTGTTTTTCTGGTGTGGTTTGTGACAGTGTTTTTGCTTGTTTAATTCCCACTGACCAATTCCTTTTTATATTCATTATGAGCCTGTACTGTTAAACTGTGTTTGTGGCTTACCTGAGAAACAACACACTTGAATAAAGGAAATCTTTCTCCGTATTTTCTGATTTATTCAGCCTGGATCCAATTTCACTCTGTAATTTGGACAATAGATAAATGCACATATTAAAAAAATTATTATAATATCATTAAAATATGTTTATTTTTTATATAAAACATTTTATTAGGGGCATCATGGTGGCGCAGTGGGTAGCACAATCGCCTCACAACAAGAAGGTTGCTGGTTCGAGCCTCGGCTGGGTCAGTTGGCATTTCTGTGTGGAGTTTGCATGTTCTCCCCGTGTTCGCGTGGGTTTCCTCTGGTTGCTCCGATTTCCCCCACCAGTCCAAAGAAATACGCTATAGGTGAATTGAATAAGCTAAAATTGGCCATAGTGTATGAGTGTGTATGGATGTTTCCCAGTGATGGGTTGAAGCTGGAAGGGCGTCTGCTGCGAAAACATTCATTTTCTTTTCGGCTTAGTCCCTTTATTAATCTGGGGTCGCCCCAGCGCAATGAACCGCCAAACCATCCAGCATATGTTTTATGCTGCAGATGCCCTTCCAGCTGCAACCCATCACAGGGAAACATCCATACACACTCATTCACTATGGACAATTTTAGTTTATTCAATTCACCTATAGCGACAGCGCTACCCACTGCGCCACCGCGCTGCCATCCATATATTCATAAATAAATAAATATGAACATTTATATTTAGCTAGTTGCTAAAGACCTTTTCCTTTAGCTCTAACTTCTAAACTAAAACCAAAATAAAGCTTAATGAAACGTGAAATTATTATAAAACAAAATGAAGTTTAATAATATTGTGAAATTGAAAACCCCAGGTCCACAACTATAGTGACAAATAAATTATTTATTAGCACAACTATTCTGATGGAATGAGTCAGAAGAGTTGAGAAAGTTTGCTGAAAGATTTAAGACTGAAAGAGCTTAAGATAAACGTAAATATGTAGACTAAATAAATTACTGATCTGTGCGAGTGCGCATGCGCTCCAAATCAATTTAAGCCATGCACCTGCTCGTTGGTCATTAGTGAATTGATTGCATGTGCCATAAATTGTAGTTTCTTTGCAGGGACTATTGTTTTCTCACTTTTCTGTCCATCATGAAATATCCTGGTCTTAAAAGCAAGCGCTGCACGGCATCACGATGCGCCATATCAAAAAACAGAGGGCACGCTTCGTTCATCTACACGGCCAGACAACAGGTGTGTTTTAGGTCCACGAGCTAGTGAAATGAAGTTTTAAGAAGTATCCAGATATTTATACAAACAACTGAATTGAATGTACAGATGAGTCCCACGGCAGAGAGACGCGTTCATGAGCCCAGGGGTGTGAGCAGATATTTGCTGCAAAGAGTGGGGTCCGAGGCCGCGCGGCTCTCCTGCATCAGCCGCCACAGGAGCGTCACGCAGAGGGAGATCTTGCAGGCCTGGAGTCAGCTGAGGCGCCGCGGGAATACAGCTGCACTGGCTGGGGCTTGAGTCTTGATTTTAAACCACATTTTAAAAATTGTATTTAACTATTTTAATGGATGTTAATTTATTTGTTGCAATAAAGCCCTTTTGTTAAGTTGTTCCTATATATTTTTCTTCTTCTCCCAACACCAGGAAAGCAAAGTTTGCTTTTAACATTTGAAGCGTGACTTAAAGCTGAGATTATTATTATTATTAATTTTTTTTATCAAGCATATATTTCTTGGTCACTCGAGGAGTTGCAATGTTAAGAGAAAAGAATAATGTTATTTCTAAGTCTCAATTAATGATGGAAAGACTTCTACAAGCACATGTTGACACGCACCTTCTAATTGGGCAAACTGAGTCTTGGGTTTTATTTACTTTTATTCATTTAATATTTTAAGAACGAAAGGAGTAACATTACTCAAAACGCCACTCACTTATCGCCACCTACGGGTGTAGTTGAATAAATGAACCGTTAAATGAATCGTTTTACCGAACGAATCCGAAAGACTCGAGTTACTGGGATGAACCAAACCCTCCTCAGACTCACGAGTCAGTGAGAGGCAGGTGCTGTGCTCACAAATCAGACAGACTCGGCGTTCTGTACAAGCTCAGCCTCATCTGACACCTGTGGTGTTTAGATTCGCACTCCTCCACATTTGGAAATTCGTGCTAGATTTTTTTTGTGCTCTTGGTTTTATCCAACACTCATTTTCTCACGTAATCGCGTGTCGCGGTGAGTGATGAACAACAGAAAGGTAACTTATGTTTTTCATTTGCTATATGCGTTTTGTTTTTGTTTGTTTGTCGTTTGTTCTGCAGTTTTTGTTGAGGAAAATTTTGTATATCGATTTTACCGCTTTATCGAGACTTGGGCATCTTTGGACCGTTAGGCTAAGAAGTTCAGTCAACATATTTAAGACATAAATAGACGTTGTTTTGTTCTTTCTATTATATTTGTAACCGAATATGACAGTCAACAGTCTCTATCTCCCTTTGTGCCACCTCATAGAGATTGATCACTGTTAAAAGGGCCTTTTGAAAGGCTCTTTAGAGGCACAGATTAAAGTCCAGCATGATTTGCAGTAAGTATCTTTTGTTGCTTTATTCCCCAGGGACACATTATTGTGATGCTGAATTAATTCCAAACTGTATTGCATTTTTCTATAGCCATTTTCTGACAAATTTATCTATCATTTATAAGTTTTTATGAATAAACCTCACAGAATATACATATTATGTCTGTTTATTTATAGTGGTAACAAAAGCCACAATAATGCATTTGTTCAGTATTCAGATTTGTGTTCAAGTAAAATGTATTTTTCAGTTTCATATTTTAAACTATTATAATTCTGGATATTTGGTAGTGATAACGTCTAAGCTGTTCTCCTGTGTTGTTTCTTTGCACAGGCATTTCTGGATACTAAATGATAAAGAGAATCCCCAAAATTTGGGAGATTCATGACCAAAAGCAAGCATTACCATCATGGGATGCGGCACATCCATTGCTATTGAGAACCAAACACGACCCTCAGAAACCGGTAAAATTAATTATTTATCCCTATTGCTTTGTAACACACAGTAGCATAACCTCTTGTCCCTCTTGCATTTGCAACAACCCTGGATTCAACAAGTTTGCATTATTAATTTGTTGAAAAATATGGCATTGCATTTAGTCTCCAGTTCTGTCCTTTTTTTTCTGTTTTCACCCCACCCACAAGGTTTTACTCAAATTATTCAATTTAATTTAATCACCTCTCACACAGATGGCTCCATCAAGCAGTCCAACCCAGCTCTGAGTAAGGCACTTTCTTCAGCATCTGTCATCGCTGTCTGTGTCCCATTTGTGGCTATAGAGAAGTAGCACAATTTCACCAATGTAGAAATGTACTTTCAAAAGTACAAACTCGATTGTTTACCATATATTAACTCAAAACACCAACCTCCATGAGTTTTCTCAATTCTACAGAGGGTTTTTTTACTCTATGCATTTGAAAGATGAATTATTTATTAATTATTAATATCATTATGAATTAGTTCAATGTACAAGCAGTTATCCCATCATTCTCAAACGCAGCTCAGATTTTATCTATGGGTGTGTATACTCTCGAGAAAAGCCTCGTCTCTAATGTTTGTGTTGTGTTCGTTCTCCTTAACTGCTCCTTGCACTTCTTTAATTAGCACCTGTGATATAGACCCCCTGAGACAAGGTTATATTTGGCATCGTTTTTGCGCTCAAGTGCTCTAGAAAAGATGCAAGTGTCTCTGTACCATGAGTCATATGTGCGTTAAAGCATGATGTTAGCATGGTAACACGAACCTGATGCGACAATGAGAATCAGGAACTATATATCTTAAAAAGGGTTGCTTATGTCTTAAAATGAAAGATTAATATAAAATGCGAATATATTTGAACATAAATGTACATAATTGTAATTCCAATGTTTGAAAATATATATAATTAAGCAGTCATTTTTGCATGTTCCATATATGACATTTTATATGTGACATCCAAATATGAACTTGTATGTAATATATGTAATTTGCATATATTGGGATATATTGGATTTCTATATGGACCTTCATTTAAAAAGAGCTCAATTGTGGGTATGTGTATACATATACTTAAAAACAGAAAATAAAAGTCTTTTCACTGTTCATTGTGAAGGAGGATTGTTTTAACATTGACATTTGTAAAGAAAACCTTTCAAAATTCCAAAAGAAAAAAATATTTTTTAGCGTGTAATCATACACAAACGTTTGACTAATCTTTTCTTATTGCTTTTTGAATCAGATGTCAGCCATGTCCTCAAAGTGTTAGTGTTTGCACTCTTCTGAATCTCAGAGGATGCATTAACTCTTTGCTAATCTTGCTTCATGCTTACTGCATATGTAAACGTATTGCTGTTTTTTTTTTCATTGGGAAATGTGTATATTTGTATGTACTGTAGTCATGCTGTAGTCATTATTGCCTATTCCAAGGCACCAGTCAGATTCAAGTATATTTTTCATTTTTACATACTGGCACCTGGTGCATTAAAAATCTGTACTTCTCTCCCCAGATAGTCTTTGTCTTAAACCTGTGGTCTACAAGTATTGTTTACAGCAACTGCTTGCATTTTTTGTGTGTTCTTCTTAACAAATTTAGCCATAAAAGCTGCTATACTGATCCAGCGATGGTACAGACGCTATGTTGCTCACCTGGAGATGCGAAGACGCTACACGTGGAACATCTTTCAGTCCATTGAGTATGCAGGAGAACAGGACCAGCTACAGGTACAGTAAAAGAAAAACACGATATGTCATTCTGTTGTTTTTGTAATGTATTCTGTTGTGATTTTAAATTGCTGCTTTGATTGGATGGTTCATTTTTATAACTAGTTTGCAAATGTTTCCCTTTTTTAGCTCTCGAGTTTCTTCACTTTCATGTTGGACAACTTCACTCAGATAAATGGGAATGGACCAGGTAATAAAAAATGTTGTTTTGTCAATAGATCAAAGACATTTTGGTATTTAATGAAACTTAAAGAAATTATGTTACGTTCAAAGCGTATTAAATGTGCGAGGGCCTTCATTTCAATTAAATTGTATGGAAATGAAATGTCAAAAATGGGTGAAATCATTTTCTGTTGTCATTCAGCGTAACATGTTTGTGTAAAAAACAACAACAACAATGTACTTATTCTAACAATACATCACATTAATCATCATACTGATCATTTTATTATATTTCAAAAGATTAAAATGTAATTCTCTCAGATAGGTAAAGTCTAGTGTTTTGATGGACAGTTTAGATCATAAATGACAATAAATTTGTCGTTTGTGATTCTTAAGTACAGTAGTTTATTGTGTTGTTAACTGATTTATTTTGGTAAATATGCATGACATTTCTTTTGGTATATAAACTATTTTTACACTGAATGATATTTTAATGCGTCTTTGTAAATCTTGGTAAAAATAGATAGTGGTTTTTATCTTTATCTTTAAAGGACACATTGTAATGTATGAGGAAAACCAATTTGAAGTTGTATTAAACTTATTGTTTAATGTTTGAAAGCCCTGATTTGTGTATGATTAATATTCACATTTTGCACACACCTATTTTTTAAGCTTAAGTAGTAATATTAACATAGCTAAATATTACTATTTTAAACTATTACAAATGCTCCCATTTGTCAGTGGATGGTCTAATAATCAGGCTGAAATATTTTGAACTATGCTGGTTTGTCAGGCTGTTTGGGATTTGTACTTTAAATAGAATTTTACTCATTGATTTTTCTTTTATTATCCACTGAATCTAGCAGTCCCTCAGCACACTTTTGGAAAGCCCAGTACATGTTTTGCATCATTTGGTCTCCCTCTGGAGTGTTGCACCTATCCTTTCAGTAATCCCAAAAAACACTATAGGGAGACCCAGTTGCTTAGCAACCTTGGGAGATCCCATTTTGAGTGGTGGTAATGCAGAGAGAGCCAGAAATGAAGCAACCAGCCTCCAAAGGCAGATGTCCAAAACGCAGAAGACAATTAGTCCCATCTTTAGTCAAGTAGAAGAGCTGAAGCTCAAATGAGATGCACCAGAGAGAGAAACTGTGCATAGAACGTTCTTACACTGTTGAAGAACCAAACACAAATATTCAACCGTTTCACCCCGATGTTTTTACTGCTTTCTATTCTTCACATTGAGGTTCATTTCATCAGTCTGTGATTTCACTTGGGGAAAGCTGTGTTTAATCAGTTCCCATTGTGTAGGCCGCAAATGCACATGACTGGTCTTGTCAGGTAATCACGTGTCTTAGGTTTGGATTGGATGGTTTTTAGATTCAGCTTTTTGTTTCTGTGGCTCTATAGGGTCTTAGAATGTTGGCAATTTGGAGGTATATTATTATTATAGTGCTTTAAAGTGTCCTAAACATTGAATGTCTGCAGTCACAGCTATAGTGAATCAAGACAAATGATTTAAAATTAAAATGATCTGCAACAATTCATTTTGATCAGTTCAACGCACCTTTCCTGAATACAAAAATACACCAATGTTTGAATGGTAGTGCATCTGCATATTTTTTCACCTAAAGTTTGACCTATATTATTATTTATTTTATAGAAAAAAAAGATTTATTACTTATTTCATTAATATATCTGTGAGACTGAATGATGGTGGAACATTATTTTACTCATATTTTGATATTTTATTTTTTACAAAGGGTATTTAAAACATTATGACGCTTTACTTATTATATAAAATTCAACCACTTTTGTAATTTACAAAAGTGATTTAAACTAAATCTGTTTATTAAACTTTTACAGAAATAGTAGGATAGTTTTACAGAAAAATAGAAACAAATATTATTCCCAACCCTTCTCAAATGATGTCCTGTAGATGTTGGCTAAATGAAGACAAAGAAAAAAAAAAAAAAAGTCGCATTTGCGCTCACCTCAATACAAACATCTGTTCCTGAAATTCAGCTCTCTCTGCATAAATTTATGGGAAACACTGCAAATTTACATTTTCAAGAATGACACAATGGGTCAGCACTCTCAAATCCCTGTGCAGGGCCAGACGCTATGCAAATTGAAGTATGGCACATTGTGTTATAGCGGTGTGTGTTGGGTATTTTTGATGGGCAATCAAAAAAGGCCTTTGAGAATTAAGCATTTATTTATTAACTGAAAACTGAAACCGATATTGCCTGTTCGCCTGCATTGCCACGTGTCCAGCTCTGATAGACAATAGCACAAACCTTTGATGTTCAGAGTGTTTCATGATTCACATTTACATTATTTTATCAGGCTGAGAGATTATAATGCAGAGTTCTCTCACATTTAGGGTGACCAGTCATCCCGATTTCCCTGAATTTGTTCCAGCTCTATTTTTAGTCTCCAGACTTATCAACAATGATCGTCTTTGGGAAAAGTTATATATTACAATCTTAAGTCACTTAAGTTATTGAATGTGTTACTTTTTAAAATAAAAGTAATGTGAAATTATGTGTTATGTTGTTTTTTCTGAAGATAGGCTTAACATTGTAATGTATCACTTTTTTACCCAGCACTAGTCGCAAAAAATGGTGTTTCAAATGTGTGCAAATATATTACAAAAACTATCAACACATTACATTAAGAAATTGGGCCAACCAACTCTCATCACATACTGTACTGATTGGGGAAACACTGTAAAGCAAAATATACTGGGCAATTTGAGTAATTTTGGTGCAATTTCTGGAACTATAGAGCGAAATATTATCCACTTTATCCTGCAGTGTAAAAAATGTACTAACTTAATGGGAATTTGGTTTCCAGTAAAACAGTAAATTTACAAGCTCACAGTAAATTAATAATTACAATTGTAATGTAAAAATACAGCACAGTTGTAATTATTTATTTACAGTGTGCTTGTAAATTGTCAGCAAACCGAAATTGCCAGTAAGTTACTGTAATTTTTTTTGCAGTCATTTTTTTTACATTGCTGAATAAAGTGGATAATATTTCGTTCTGTAATTCCTGACCATTTGTTTTAAGTCTTACATTAAGTCAAGTCATAAGGTGGCACGGTGGCTCAGTGGTTAGCACTGTCACCTCACAGCAAGAAGGTTGCTGGTTTTGAGCTGCATAAAACATGCTGGAATAGTTGCCGGTTCATTTCGCTGTGGCGACCCCTGATAAATAAGGGACTAAGCCTAAGGAAAATGAATGAATGAATGAAGTTAAGTTGTATAAAAAAAAAACATTTAGCCTTTTTTAATTAATTTTCAATGGTTGGTTTGACTGACGGTCCTTCCGCAATCCAATTTTGTCATTTCTTTGCTCTCACGTCAATTCATACCAAAATCATTGAGTTGCATGTCACACTTGTTATAGTATAGGCCTGTGTGATTCTGCTCTCAGTCTTCCCTCATAGTCACCACAGCCTTGTTTTCTTTGCCCCAGACTTGATCTCTCACCTGCTGGACTCTGTGGTTGATCCTTTGACAGAGGAGGTCAGGCAGCTGAAGTATGAGCAGATTATGGTGCCGGAGTCGTACAGCGGCCCTCGTCTCTCCTTCCCTCTGAGCGTGACTGATACCAATGCCCTGCTCAGTGCCTTTAAAGAGGAGCAGGTACAACACCATAAAACTTTCACTCATCGTCTGAACAAATCATTATATACATTATTTATCTAACATTTTAGCTAGTTTCAAATTATGCTTTATTTATGGCTTATTTTCTCAGAATGCATTTTTATTATTTTGTTATTGTTGTTTTATTTGTTTTATTTAACAGTTTTGCTTAACATTAAAACATCTTTTGTGCAAGGCCGATGTTGCATATTTAAAAGGTTATCTACTTTAAAATAAAACTTATTCATGGAATACTAAAGCAGAATCTTTTTTAACCCTCTTTAGTATTAAATTATATCTTTTGAAGTCATTCTAATATGCTGAAACAATTTAATTGTCACTTTAAGTATTAATATTTTGCCACCATCCTTCAAACCACTAGGTTTTACCCACCATTTGTAAGCAAGATGCTTTTATTTATTATGCAAAATATAATAGGTACAATCGCATATTTTTTTAATATGTACAGGTCAGAGTATGTTGTTTCTTTTTGATATATATATGTTACACTTTATGACCATGGAATTATTTTATTTTATTTTTCACATCTGTAAATTTAATTTGGCAGATACACTAAAATATGATGTTGTCTTGCCTTGAATTCTTTATTTTAGGAACTTAACCTAAGTTAATAATGCAGGCTATAACATTTAAAGGTATGACTGCATCTGATTTTCAGACTCTTCATGGGAAATATGTTCTGCAGTTACTGTATGAAACCAAGAAGTTCTTGAAACAGATGCCAAACGTCATTTATCTGTCAACGTCATATGCCAAAGAGATAACAATCTGTGGTGAGACACAATTTTTTGTATAACACTGTTTATACTACTATACAATATTCTATAAAACAGCAGTTTTATAGGTCAGTATGCAATATTTTGCATATGAAAAATAGAGATGGCACCATAAAGGAATGAGGACGTATTTTGCATATTTTGTTGTATATACAGTGCCTATAGAAAATGATCATACCCTGTGAAAATCTATACTTGTATCTTTATTTACATTACATCCTGCTTTCAAAAGATCTTCGGGGAAAAGTTGTAGAAAGGCACAGGTTAGGAGAAGGCTACAAAAACATGTCAAAGGCTGGAACAGTTATTTTGGAATGTGGTTTGATTTCAGGCTGTATGACAAATAAAGTCATTATTTCAAAGGAGTATCATGATTTTCTGTAGGCACTGTATGCATACCCACTGCTCCGGGTGTGTGTTCATGGTGTGTGTTTGCACTTGAATGGGTTAAATGCATCGCAAATTCCAAGTATGGGTCACCATACTTGCCCGCATGCTTGGTAACGACTTTCTCTCCTCTCCTTTCCTTTCCTTTCCTTTCCTTTCCTTTTCTTTCCTTTCCTCTCCTTTCTTTCCTTTCCTCTCCTTTCTTCTCCTCTCCTCTCCTCTCCTCTCCTCTCGTCTCCTTTCCTTTAGTTAGTTTGTGCTTTATCTGCAACAGTGCATTTGAGATATGCACAATATTTCTGATATGTTGGATGGAAAATACTGATAGCAGTATGAATGAACGAGTGCTTACTTATTTTGCACTTGATAAAGCACTTCACTGTACCTCAATGGGCTCCTCACAGCACTCCTGATTCAATTAGTGCAGAAAAGCATGCATGAATAACTGAATTCCCATCTTGGAATACTCTAAAAGAGATCATGTTTTTACTATTTATACTGTTTATATTTTGCATTTTTCCATCACTGATACCAAACATTTGATTTTTATTCCTTGGAATGATTAACATCCTTTTTACTGTACATGCCGACTCTTTCACTCAGGCGATCTGCATGGAAGACTGGATGACTTGCTGCTCATATTTTACAAGGTAAATGCACATTGATTGTTTTAGATGTAGAATATAATTTATTGTAATTACATTTCTGAATATTAGCACCAGGGTAATGTACCTAAGCAAAAGCCAGAGAATGAGTTCATTAAAGCCACTTGGGCATCACTGGTGAATTATCGAATTCAAGATGTATCGCCTTATTACCCAGAACGGTCTGCCCTCTGCGGAAAACCCCTACATATTCAATGGAGACTTTGTGGATCGAGGAAAGAAATCTACAGAGATTATCATCATTCTCTTTGCCTTCGTTTTGCTCTACCCCGACCACATGCATCTGAACAGAGGAAATCATGAGGACCACATCATGAATCTCAGGTAACAGGATAGATCATGTTAACAATAAATAGGGTAAAAAACTAATAGTCCTCAACATACTTCCTTATTTGATTCTATATATTACAAATTACAAACAAGTTTTCTAAAATGTTATGTCTAAATATGCCATTAGACATTATTACATGAAATATGCACTAACATGCATACATTTCTAGCACAGAAATCTGAACACTGGATGAAGTCGGCTTCTATTTATTTATATATTTATTTTTACACTTAAAATCAATGGTTTTACTAAGGATGTTTTGAGAATCTCTTCTCACTCCACAATTCAGAAAATACTGCATCTTTAAAATATATTTTGACAAATAAAATATAATAAAGTATAATCAGTATAATAATATAGTCAGACAAATTATGTATAAAAATATCACTTTCAAAATATAGATATGAATAAAACCATAAATCTTAAGTTTATGGCTCAGCTCAGAAGAAAAGTCTCAAAACCCTTTTGGTCTTTACAAATAGGTATTGTAATTGAAATATACAAACACAAATAAATAAAGTGTGACAGGTGTCATGTTTTCTTTACATTACCCTTTAAAATCATTTTATGAAAAGCCACAAAGCCCTCAAAATTGACAGATGCGGGGGGGAAAAAAAAACTATTTTTGCCTGTAATGTTTCTCCTTGACTAAAAAGCTCTTCTGTGGTCAGTAAATCATTTCAGTTTTATAAAGAAAAATCTGGTATACAGTGAACCTTTCCCCTTGAAACATCAGATTTATATTTATTAGTGAGTAAATGTGTTCTTGCAGATATGGATTCACCAGAGAAGTCATGCAGAAGTATAAGGTAAATTTCCTTCAGTTTGATGCTTTGTGTTTTGTTTAATTTTGTATAAGAATTTTGTAAGAATTAAACCTTATTTTTCTTTGCACAAACGTTTATACTGTATATTAGTGTTAAGCCAAGTTTTGTGGCCAAAAATGGCCATTAAATCAAATATATATTGATTACCTCACTTAGGCTAACTGAAATATAAATTGCATTCATCTTTTTACGTTTTTATACACTTCTAGATATTTCTAAACGATAAAATAAGTTTATTATTTAACAGTTTAATTAATGAAGGTTTTCTGTGTAAGACATTGCTCCCTCCTACTGGACATCTAGAGTAATGCTTACTATATTTTTCTGTTCTGTCAATAGACTCATGGCAGGGAAATCCTGCAGCTCCTTCAGGATGTGTTCAGTCTTCTTCCTGTTGCAACTGTCATCGACAACAAAGTTCTTATTGTTCATGGCGGCATATCAGACAAAACTGATCTGGACTTTCTGAGCACTGTTGAAAGGCATAAAGTAGGTCTTTTTTATCTTCTGATTGATACGTTATCTTTGTCTTTCTACATAATAAATATATTTTAAGTTACTTTAAACATTTTTACTTTGATTTGTAGATTTATTTATTTCGGGAAAAGCATAAAGTGTAGAGTGTTTTTATTTTTTATTGATTTAGAATTTACTTTTTAAAAATGTATTTAAATGTATTAAATTTATATATTTATTCATAATTAATTTATTCCTTAATATTTAAAGTAACATTTTAACTAATTATATATTTTTTAAATTCTTCAGATTTATTGTTGTTATTGATTTATTTGTATTTAGATATATTTTTTTTTTTTACATTTTAATGTATCTATTTGGAAATTATCATCATTTATTTATTTAATATTTATTCATATGGACTTTCTGAACACTTTTGAAAGGCATAAAGTACTGTAAACTTTTTTTTATTCATCTTTTTATTTAATTTATTTAAATGTATTGGATTTATGTTTATTCATTATTTTATTTGTTTATTGTTTTATCGATTATATGGAAAATTAAATTATTTATACATTCGAATTATTTCCCTTTTAACTTTTTTTAGATTAATAGATGTTTTACATTGAATTATTTGTGTTTTCATTGTTTTTTATTTTATATTTTTATTTGGAAATTATAATTAAATTATGTATTTATTTATTTATTTTCTGAGTACTGCTGTAAGCCGTGTAGTTTTATTTGTCCTCTGAATTTATCATTTCAAAAACTTCCATTTTAATGTATAATTCAATTATTATCAATTATAATACAGTTTGCTGATTGATTTGATTTATTTACTGATTAACTGATGTTTAAATTTAATTTATTGATATTGGCTTTCTTATTACACAAAATAATATCTGAAAGTCTCAATCTGTTATGTATTTATATTAGTTAGTTAAATACTATCTCTAATGAGCAGGATAATGTAAATATGTTTAAAAACCATAATCTTCATATCCTTTGCTCTTGTATATATTTATTATTACTATTATAAATGATCTTTTCACTGTTGGAAAGTGTCTACAAGTACTTATTTATTTCTTATTGTTTCTCTTTTCATTTATGTATTTATTTGTTTTATTATTATAATTATTATGTCGCTCCAAACACCTGTAACTTTAGACTGATGTAATTGACAGCTAGAAAATTATTGTCTGTTCTATTCTGGGTAAGGCCTGTGGGGTTTATGAATGTGAACTTTAAAATCAATAAAAAATATTCAAACAAAAACCCTAATCTGCAAACACACAAATATTGTTGTCAGGTGAAGTCAGCTCTGCGTTTGCCGAAGCGCAGCACTGATCATCTGACAGTGCGCTCGTGCAGTCGCAACAGCAGCAGGAGCAGAAGCAGACACAGCAGATCCTCCAGCCGACACTCGTCCCGCAGCAGGAGGAAGAAGCTCAGCAAACAGGGCAGCCGCTCCTCCTCTTCCTCATCCTCCTCATCCTCCTCTTCCTCCATGTGTTCACCGCGGGTCTCAGCAAGAAACACTCCGCGCCGTCCTCCGCCGAGCCCCACAGATGCGCTCCAGGTGCCCTTTCTGGACTCATTCGTGTCCCTGGAGCCTCCAGAGCCGCCCAGAGAAGAGCTGGAGTGGCAGCAGGTCAGTTGTTGTCTTTTCAGTGAATGTGCGATGTGAGTTCTTGGATGTGGAACAGTTTTTCTGCTTTGGACTCCATTTGGTTTAGTTCCCCAGTATACAGTATGACTAGCATTGGTACAGGAGTTATTTAAATCTTCTACATTTGGGCCTTAACCTGTTATAAAGTATTGGAAAAGCTGAAAAAGTTCAGAAGTGCAATTTTTTTTTCTCCTCGCATAATAAAACATTTTTACTTAAAAATCTACCACATCCATAAACTTTATTTTATTATTGTATTATTTATTGAATTTATATACAGTCAAGCCTGAAATTATTCATACCCCTGACGCATTCTGACTTAGTTACTTTTTATTTAACCAGTAAGTTTTTTTTTTTTAAGTTCATTTACCTTTGAACAAAAATTATTTGTCAGGAGTATGAATAATTTCGGGCTTGACTTTATGTTTATGTTTAGTTTATTTTATTATTTATTTATTTGTTATTATTTTATTTATTTTTTTAATTACCGCTTTTGTTTTTATTGTTTATAACTTATTTATTGGTTTGTTTGTTTTTTAGTTTTCAAACTAAATGATTTTATTTTATTTGTTAATTTAATTGGAAATTATAATAAAAATATAAATAATAATAAATGTTAGAAACCTTTGGGTGAAGTCTGGTAGTATTTCTACACTCCGAATTAACATTTTAGATAAGTATAGAATTATATTTATTCATGATCTATTAATTTTTTTATTATTAATTAAATTAAATTATTTCCCTTTTAACTTTTTATTTAGATTTAATTGTTTTTTAAATAGATTTTTTAAAATATTTGAATTATTTTCATTGTTTTTTTATTTGGAAATTATAATATTTTATTTAATTATTTTTTATAATCATTGTGTACTTTATTTATTTATTTATTTATTTGTTATTTCTTTATA
Organism: Danio choprae; assembly: GCA_903798125.1. NCBI lineage: Eukaryota > Metazoa > Chordata > Actinopteri > Cypriniformes > Danionidae > Danio > Danio choprae. The sequence continues at coordinate 4,465,924 of CAIGQW010054176.1, forward strand.
ACTTATTTGTTTATTTACTTATTATTTATGTTAATTTAATTGGAAACTATAATAAAAAAAAATAGGAATAATCTTAAAAACCTTTGAAGAGGGTATTATATAATTTATTAAACAATAAACATAGCTGATGCTCTTCTAATATGTTTTGTTATTTTATAATGCTTTTGATGCAGGTTGTGGATATCCTGTGGAGTGACCCTAAACATCAGAATGGCTGCAGTCCGAACTCTTTCCGCGGTGGAGGCTGTTACTTCGGGCCGGACGTGACCCAGATGCTGCTGCAGAAATATGGCCTCTGTCTGCTCATCAGATCACACGAGTGCAAACAGGAGGGCTACGAGCTCTGCCACAATGGACAGGTGAACACACAAACCTTCATCCATCCCAAACATGACTCATTCTCTCACTCTATTATTACATTACATTTAGATTTTAATTTAGTACAGTACAGGTAAGGTTTTAAGAGAATTGTCACAGTTAAAGCAATAGTTCATGTATTAGAACTGTTTATTTTATTTTATTTTTTTATTGTTTTATTTTTTTTGTTATTTAATTAATAAAATTTTTTATTAAATTATTTACTTTGTAAGTTTTTGTAACTTTTTAAAAACTTTTTTTTATACTTTTTAATTGATATTTGTATTTATATTCTGTGCTTTTTATTATTTTTTATTTTATTTATTTAGTCTAATTTAATTAATTTCTATTTATCTTTCTGTTAAATTGTTTTATTTATTTATTATAATGTGTTGAATTTATACATTTACTTATTCTTTATTTATTCATTTTTGAGAATTTTAATTAATCGCATTTATTTGTTTTAATTATTGATATTTTTTTAACCTTTATTGATAAATATATTTTTCCATTTGACTTATTTGTATTGTCATTATTTTTGTGTTTTATATTTTTATTTGGAAATTATAATATTTGTTTATTCATTTATTTATTTTCTGACTATTTCTGAAATAAAAGAAGCTATTTTGAAGAATGTTGGAAACCCATATTACATAGTAAAAATATATATATACTATGAAAGACAATAGACCAAACCGGTTTGGCCACAAAAGTTCAGTTTCATGAGGTCGGTAAGCATATTTTCAGGAATTTTCTTCTTTTATCCAAGGTTATCACTATTTTCTCTGCATCAAACTACTATGAAGAAGGCAGTAACCGCGGGGCTTATGTCAAACTGGGGCCTGAACTTGTCCCTCGCTTCTTCCAATATCAAGTCAGTCGAAGCACCAGAAAACTGACCCTCCATCAGAGGTACTCACCACATTTTCAGTCACAAATATTATTAAGGGTGTACAATAAAAAAATAAAT
>CAIGQW010054176.1:4480840-4506070 GCA_903798125.1 Danio choprae
GTATGTATGTATGTATGTATGTATGTATGTATGTATGTATGTATGTAGGCATGCATGTATGTATGTATGTTTGTTTGTTTATTTTTATTTCGGTTTTTTTTTTGCCCTGATTTTTTACATTTATTTCTTAATTCACATTTTTCTGTCTGCTATTTTATATAAAAAACTTTATATATACTATATATATATAATTTTATTTTATTTTTTGTTTTTGTTTCAGACATTAATGAGTGTGAGGAGACCGACGTCATCCATCAGGAACAGTTACACATGTGCGAGTGGAAGTGTGTGAATCTGCCTGGTACTTACAAATGCATTTGTCCTCGTGGATACAGACTGTACTCTAATAGACATCAATGTGAAGGTCAGCATAAAAACACATATAAGAGTTTGCATCTGTCTGTGCTGTTGGTTATATGCATACAACAAAAGTCTATGTTGAAACTTGATATTAACATATATTTCAGTACCTGCATTTAGGAGTTTTTTCTCCTGTTGTTTGCCAGATATTAATGAGTGTGAACTGAAGAATGGCGGCTGTTCTCACCTCTGCATAAACTACAGAGGCGGCTACAAATGTGCCTGTCCAGAAATGCACAAAATTTCCCCATACAACCCAAAAAACTGTCTGCCAGTAGAGAGACCCCTGAAAAGCACTTGAGGACATTTGTCTGGTTTTGTATATTAATTTACTTAACTTTTTTTTATTGTATACAATATAGTTCATATTTTTCATCCAGTGTTATGTACGAGTAAGCTCCGATGGTGATGGAAACATTGGTCCTAACTAAATGTGTAATTTATATATATACACAGTATTTATAATATTTATTATTATGAATCCATGTTATTGCTTACCAAGAATGTGATGATTTTTAACCACCTGTTGTTTTAGGACGGTTTATGGATTATTTTTATTTTGGTTGAGATGTGATGCTGCGGCACCACCCAGTGGTCAGATTGCTGCTTTACATTCCTGAGAAATGACCACATAAACACCTAACAGCCATTATATTAGGTACATCTTACTACTATTATGTCACACTCATTTTGCCTTCACATCCGCCATAATTCACTGAAGTATATATTTAACAAGGTGCTGGAATTATTCATATGAGATTTTGATTATAGCATCACTTTGTTTCTGCAAATTTGTTGGCTGCACATTCATAAATCTCAAATGCATCACAAAGTTTCTCGTTTGGAAAGAGATCTGATGGCTGTGGCATTTTGAGTATACCAGTCAACTCAGTATCATCTTCAAGAAACTAGTTTAAGATGATCTGAGTTTTGTGACATGTTGTGTTTTCCTGCTGGAAGTAGTTCATCCCAAAATTTTGATTCTGCCATAATTTACTCACCTTTGAAATGTTCCATATTAGTTTTTTTGGTTTGTTTTGTTTACACAAAAGAAAATATTTTGATAAATCGTTTAAACCTGTTAGAAGGAAAAACTTCATTATTTGATTTTGGTCCAATGCTTTAATGTTATTTATGCCAAATTCTGACTCTGCCATCTGAATGTTGCAGCAGAAAATAAGACTCATAACCATTTCCCTATCTTCTGTTTTCAATTTTGCTGAGTCTCTGTAAACTGTAGCTTCTGTTTCTCTGATCTTAGCTGCCAGGAGTGTGCTTTCTGCTGCTGTAGCTCATCTGCTTCAACTTTAAATGTGTTGTGCATTCAGAGATGATCTTTTGCTTACTTTGGTTGTAATGAGAGGTCACAGTAACTAGTGCCTTTCAGTCATTTTAAATCTAGTCTAATTTAGTCATGCCATGCTCAAAGTCACTTTAAATAAACTTTTCTTCCCCATTCCAGTGTTTGAACTTTAGCAATTCGCCTTCACCATGTTTGCATGTCTAAATGCAAAGAGTTGCTGCTGCTGTGTGATTGGTGTAATAAATGATTGTGTATTTGTAGCAAACAGTGTAGGTCATTGGGTCACTTGCGCAATAAATGATTAGTGTTAGGTTTAACTTACTGCAAAGAGATGTGTATCTGACTGATATCCTGAGCACTTAAAATGTCTGGTTAATTTGGTATGATTTCCTCATGAAGCTCCACAACGCCTAATGATCAACACAATGATGATGATAGGAGTGATGAACTGAATTTACAAGCCCACTGACAAAGGTAAACATTTCATTGATATGCATTTCACAATACTGGATGTAGCAGCATTGATACTAGTAGTTAAAAATAAGAGAAAATTGTAAATAAGGACACTGTTGCTGCTAAGTTGTAAGATATTCACACCTCTCATGACTGCATATGATTTTAAAGCAATGTTTACATTTTCGTCACTTTATTATCTGCATATATAGCCCAGCCTAGAAAGAGTAACAAAGGTCCTGGTATATCAGCCAGTAAAAAGAAGGCAGAACCTAAGCCGGACTTTGCACCTACATGTCATTGTGATGCATATGTATTGGCTTTTTTTGTTGTCAAAGTAATTGTTTTTGTTTCTGTCTGATTGTTCCTTTCATTTAAGAATGGCCCTTAACACATCGCACAGCTGATTAATCCTGTCAGGAATGCACACAGAAAAGTAAGCTTTGATCCAGTTTGTTCCAAAGAGCACAGAGGAGAGACTCAAAGAGAGTGCTACACAAAACATTGATGAATCCTTGCCAGAATGCCTGTCTCCTCTAGCACACATGGACATCCAAAGATGGGACTGGTTGCATTTATTTGGTGCATCATGCTCACATTTGCATCTGCAGGAGAGACTGTGAAGTCTAAAGAAGCTAGTTGGACTGGTTCACTTTTAGTGGTTCCAATGGACGGGAGTCACTGGACTGGTGTGAAGGCTCTAGCTGAGGAGATGGGCCGGAGGGGACACAAAGTGACAGTGGTCATTCCAGAGGTCAGTGTACTTCTAGGACCTGGTAAACACTATGTGACTAGAACATTTCCAGTTCCGTACGGAAAGCAACAACTGGATGAATTTCAAGCTCGTAATGCTGAGGTGATGGAGAGTAAGCAGCTTTCCCTGATGGAGAAGATCAGCACCAGATTTAGTAACATGAGGAAATTTGTGGATCTCCAAAGGGCCACCGCTGAGAGTCTATTATTGAACCAAGAGCTTGTGGATTTCCTGAGGAAGCAGAACTTTGATGCTGTTCTCACCAGCCCGGCTGTGCCAACTGGAGCAATCCTGGCCTATAACCTGTCCTTACCTGTGGTGTATATGCTGCGAGGCTTACCCTGTGGACTGGACTCGGTGGCCACAGCCTGCCCAAACCCTCCCTCTTACATCCCACGCTTCTTTACACACAGTTCGGACCAAATGTCTTTTGGTCAACGTGTGCTGAATGTTCTAGTGAGCATCGTGGAGCCTTTGCTCTGCAGACTGATATATTGGTCAACTGAGGATGTGGCATCCCGTTTCATGCAGAGAGATGTGAGTGTGGCGGAGGTCCTGCGCAGTGGAACTCTGTGGCTTCTGCGGTATGATTTCACTCTGGAGTTTCCGAAACCCTTGATGCCCAACATGGTTCTAATTGGTGGGATTAACTGTGCCGTTAGACGGCCTCTAACTAAGGTGAGTGCATAAATGTTTGTACTTTTTAAATGCATGCTTGAAAAGGAGATGCAAAAATAGGTTTAAAGCTGGTTCACTGGCAAAAATTAATTTAGGGATTTTCTCACCTTGAGTTTTGCCAAAAGTGTTTGACTTTCTTAATTTTGTGGAATACAAGACAGGCATTATGAGGACATTGGGACAAAACTTTTCCGAAAGAAGTTCTTTCACAGAAGAAACAATTCATTTAGTTTTGGAATGACATAAAAGTGAGTGAACGGTGAGAAACATTACATTGTTTGAAGCAAAGACTATTGGTATACAAAGACTTCACTCGCATTACTAAGAATGGTGAAAAATTGTGAAGGAAGTCCTGCCTTCTGATCAAAATAGCCAATCGTCAGTCTTTATACACAGTCCTTTGGGGGAGGGGTCTGTACTGATTCACTTATTTGTTATGGCAAGCCCTGTAGTTTGGTGTGACTGCATTTATTTTGACAAGAGAAATAACAACACGATCACATCCCATCACATGCAGGTTTTTTCTGTTATTTCAGTTTTTTTTGTAACCACGTCTAGTTTTTCAATGAAAGAGTCATAAAAGAGATTGGTGCTGTCAATCTTTGCACATGTACAGTAGCTGGAGCAAACTGGAAATAACTTAACATACTTAGTGCTTAAGCAACAACAATAATGGGACAGATCACTACACATTTTGTTTCTGATTTGAAATATGTAATATAATTGTGAGCTTAGTGAGTAGTTTTCGAGATTTCAGGATTCCTCCATTCATTTAGATAAACCTGAAATGAACTGCCTGGAGGAGTTGCTAATATGCCCATCGAGTGAACAGACTTTCCTTAAAGGAACTTTGGATTGAAGTTTTAAGATCCACAGATAAAACTGAGGTGGTCTTTTCAGTCTTAAAAACTGTACGAGTTAGCATTAATGTTTATGTATTTTTAAACAATGACAAAAAAACTGATGCGTCATGATATGTGGAAATTTGATTGTCACTCAGAACATAGTTCAAGCTTCAATAATGTTTTTTATCACTGCCAATATGGATGTTTACACTGGCAGAATAGTAATAATTTACCCAGAAAGAACTGTGAACTGTGAACTGTAAACTCTTTAAAATGTTAAATACACTTTACAATGTTAAAGTCCCTTCCACGCCATGTCTCTAGCCATTAAAATGCTGGGAAAAAATAAAGAAATGTACTTGTTGTCTGATTGTGAATTGCAAAAGCAACTAGTTTATACATTTGCAGATAGTAAGTCAAACAGACACAGACTGAGCAAACTAATATAAGGTACTTTTTCCATTTTTGTTGTAAAACAGACCCCAGAAAACTTATTTTTTTGCAATCTAATCACAGTTTCATGGCCTAGTATAATGAAGGTCCCTCCTACAGCATATGTCTAGCCACTAGAAAGCTGGATCAGCCGATTTTGTCTGATAGTGAATTGCGAAAGCGGTCAGTTCATATACTCACATAGAGAGCAGACACAGAGAGGTAAAGGTTTACAGTGTCAGGAGAAGACTTCATGACTAAAAATGCACCTAGGAGTGATATTCTGTCTAGTGGTCAGTGTAGTCTGTTCTGCAGTGGTGGATCAGAAACCGTCCAGGAACAGCAGCTGGACTGGGAAGCTGTTAGTGGTGCCCATGGATGGAAGTCACTGGACAGGGGTGAGGGCCGTGGCAGAAGAAATGGGACGCAGAGGACACACCGTGATTGTGGTGATTCCAGAGGTCAGCATGCGCTTGGGTCCAGGCAAACACTACATCACAAAGAAGTTCCCAGTCCCGTACAAGCAAGATTTAATCAACCAGATCATGGTGGAACATGTTAATGAAGTGGCAGCTTCAGAGCATTCCTTACTGAAAACTGTGACTTCGAATATGTACCGTTTTGGAAAGATTATTGACTATTTCACCACTACAACTGAGAGTCTGTTCAAAGACCAGGAGCTCATAGAGTTTCTGAGAGATGAAAACTTTGATGCTGTTTTAACTGATCCTGCTCTACCAATGGGGGCCATATTGGCTTATAACCTATCTGTGCCTGCGGTGTACATGTTAAGAGGAATAATGTGTGAATCTAAAGTCACAGCTTGTCCAAACCCACCCTCTTATATTCCACGTTTCTTCACACGAAGCTCAGACCGCATGACTTTTAGTGAGCGTATAATAAACATACTTGTAAGTTTGCTGGAACCACTGATGTGTAGGCTTATGTTGGGTAGTTTTGAGGAAGTGTCGTCCAAATTTCTGCATAGAGATGTGATCATAACTGAGATCCTAAGCACTGCTGCTGTTTGGTTGATGCGATATGATTTCACCCTGGAGTTTCCCAAACCCATGATGCCCAACATGATTACAATAGGAGGACTTAACTGTGAAGTTAAGAACCCACTGACGAAGGTAAGCATCATCGAAATGGGTGACTAAAACACCAATTGCAATCTTACTGCATCATTTGTATCTGTATCATTGTAATCCTAAAATATATCAGTCTCTTTTTTTTTTGTCCTAAGATAGACACCAGTAATGATGTTTTTAAGGCACATTTGTAAAACTTAGTTAAATTAGAACACTAAAGTAAGTATTTTCTAATTCTGGCTTACAGTCGTGGCCAAAAGTTTTGAGAATGACACAAATATTAGTTTTCACAAAGTTTGCTGCTAAACGGCTTTTAGATCTTTTGTTTCTGTGATGTACTGAAATATAATTACAAGCTCTTCATACATTTCAAAGGCTTTTATCGACAATAACATGACATTTATTCAGAGTCAGTATTTGCAGTGTTGGCCCTTCTTTTTCAGGACCTCTGCAATTCGACTAGGCATGCTCTATCAACTTCTGGGCCAAATCCTGACTGAAAGCAACCCATTCTTTCATAGTCACTTCTTGGAGTTTGTCAGAATTAGTGGGGTTTTGTTTGTCCACCCGCCTCTTGAGGATTGACCACAAGTTCTTAATGGGATTAAGATCTGGGGAGTTTCCTTCTTGACACTAGGCCATCTTCCAGAAGTCTTCGCCCACTGTGCGTGCAGATGCGCTCGCACCTGCCTACTGCCATTCCTGAGCAAGCTCTGCACTGGTGGCACTCTGATCCTGCAGCTGAATCCTCTTTAAGAGACAATCCTGGTGCTTGCTGGATTTTTTTGGACGCCCTGAAGCCTTCTTAACAAGAATTGAACCCTTTTCCTTGAAATTCTTGATGATCCTATAAATTGTTGATCAAGTATCCTATGACTTGACAAGCTTCTGACTCCAACATGTTGGCCGGTCATCTACTACTGGATAAACAATAGTTGTATATTTAGTTTTCCTACCTTACTGTATGTTGGTTTGACATTCCTTGAACAATACCTCACTATGTACTATGTATTCTAGAGAACAACTGGTCTCGGACTGGGCCTGGTTTTTCCACACAGTTTTATTTTCTCCATTCTGTCACCTGATGCAGTTTAGGTTGTTTGCCACTGTCACGTTTGGCTTGTTTGTTTGGGGACTGAATGTCACAAAACTTGATGAAAATCTACTGATGTGATCAGGCTGACACCAGCTTGATTCAATTCAGTTGTTTGTTCTCATCTGAAAAGCTATTTTCTTCTGTGGAGCTCCTCTACAACCAAATCACATCTTACAAGGTCAGCACTGAACTAAATCAACACTTTACCCACTAAAGTTGAAAAAGATGTGCATTTTGTAAAACTACATAGACCTGAAGTGAACTCACTGCTAATTTGATAAAACTCACCTTATCTGAACAATAACACTGTTGTCTTTTAGAACAGATTTTTAGCTAGGACTTATCCTAAAAAAAACCCTAAACAAAAAAAAGGTGACGAGTTTAAAAATAAGTCTTGATTAACTTGCCTCTTTATGAAGCTTGATTGCCACTTTGAACTTTAGCAAATTTCAGAAATGTTTATCACTGCCAATAATGACTTTTACAATGGTTATTTTTTATTATTTACCCAGAAAGAACTGTGCGCAAGTGCAACTGGTTAAATTTGATATATAAAAAGGTAATTGGTCAAGTCAGAATGACCCAATTTTGTTTTGAGTTGTTGAAAATATGAGTTAATCTTTTTTTTTTCCCTTGAAATGTCTTAACTTTTTCTCATTTAGAGTCATGGATACAAAGTTTTAACTTGCTGAAGTGTTCTATGGGGGACAATTTGAGCCACATTGAGACCCTAAATAGTAACATAACTTGCTTATATTTTATTTTAGTTTTTCATTAGCCTATGAAGCCAAACATGGATATTTTTCTAAAGTATTTTTATGGAAAAGTATGTTTTGTCAGCCACAATGGTAAAAAATAGCTTTTTTCGTAATCTATCAGAAATGCTGCTTAAACTGTGTTGACTTTGATTTTTCTCATTGATGGTGCAAAGTTTGCTGATGTGTTTTGAATCGTTGAGGGGTTAACAGAAAACTACAGTAGATCAGAAACCGATTGCTCCCCCATGACATTAGTAACTGTAAAAGAACTGCAAATATGCAGATATTATAACAATCTATCGATAAACACATTGTTCTCTTGCTCTTCACTGCTGTGGTCTGCAAATTAAAGGAAGACCCAGATGAAAGACTGGGAGGAGCCTTTTTCATATCAAATTTAGTCCCTCTCCACACAAACATGGGTATTTGCAAAACCACAGCATTTTCTTTATGGTTTGGCTTTTTTTGTTCATATGCAAACACAGTAACGGGTCACTGAAACTTTCTGAAAACTCCTGTTAGGGTGAAGTTTCACAAAAAAATGCTGGGGTGCAGACAAAGGAATTGGCGGTGCCAAACTTGATTTGCATTCAATGAACAATGCATGTTTATGCAAGGGCATATAGATCTGCTTTTGATGAATTATGACAGAGTTTTTTTGGGTGTTTTATATTGCAAGGGGTATGTCAGTATTTCTCAACTCTGTTCATGCAGACTCATCTTTCAGAATGATTTAGTTGTCTCGCTAATTTAAACTCTTGATTCAACAATAATTCTGTGAGGTGGTAATGGACTGTGAAACACTAGTCGTTGCAAGAGTATATTCCCATTTGCATTCTTTGTAAGAAAAACAAAACCGTATCCTTTCCGTGTGCGATTAGGATTAGGATAACCATTTAGGGATTTTTTTTTATAAATATATATGTTATACTGCTTGTTAAAAAATAGCAAAGTAGGCCATGCCTGTGCTGTAAGCATTATTTTAGTGAAAAGGGTAGCTTAAAGTAGGCTATGGGTTATACCCAGGCTATACTTTAGTCATGGTAGGTGATAGGTGAAGTTAAGACTGTGTAATGATTTACAAAATGATTAACCAGTAATGACTGCTATCAACTGGGAAAACTAAATGTAAGGTATATAGATTTTATAAACAGTTATACGGTTAGCTTTTATCATTTTTGTTGTAAATATCCCCAGAAAGCTTTACATTTGTTGTAATTGCATTAATATGTTTTATTGCTGAATATAACGCAGGTCCCTCCTACAGCATATGTCTAGCCACTAGCAAACTAGATCTGTGGATTCTGTCTGATAGTGAATTGCGAAAGCGGTCAGTTCATATACTCTCATAGAGAGCAGACACAGAGAGGTAAAGGTTTACAGTGAGAAGACTTTGACAATAAAAATGCACTTAGCAGTGATATTCTGTCTAGTGGTCACTGTAGTCTGTTCTGCAGTGGTGGATCAGAAACCGTCCAGGAACAGCAGCTGGACTGGGAAGCTGTTAGTGGTGCCCATGGATGGAAGTCACTGGAAAGGGGTGAAGGCTGTGGCAGAAGAAATGGGACGCAGAGGACACACCGTGATTGTGGTGATTCCAGAGATCAGCATGCGCTTGGGTCCAGGCAAACACTACATCACAAAGAAGTTTCCGGTCAAGTATGACCAGAAGTTGTTTAATGAGGTATTGACTGAGCATGTTCATGAAGTGACAAATCCAGGACATTCCCGTTTAAAGACTGTGACTTCAACGATGGCTAATTTGTTGAAGATGTTTAATATAATGGCCTCAACAAGCGAAAGTCTATTCCAGGACAAGGAGCTTATAAAGTTTCTGAGAGATGAAAACTTTGATGCGGTTTTAACCGATCCTGCTCTACCAATGGGGGCCGTATTGGCGTATAATTTTTCCTTACCTGCAGTGTACATGTTAAGAGGAATGCCATGTGCTCTTGATGCTATAGCCACAGCTTGTCCAAACCCTCCTTCATACATCCCACGTTTCCATACAGGAAACTCAGACCGGATGTCTTTTGGTGAGCGTGTAATGAATGTGCTCATGAGCATTCTGGAACAGGTAGCGTGTAAAGTTATGTACTGGTCTTTTGAGGAAGTGACTACCAACTTCCTACAGAGAGATGTGAGCATGACTGAGATCCTGAGCACTGGAGCTGTTTGGTTGATGCGGTATGATTTTACACTAGAGTTCCCTAAACCCCTGATGCCCAACATGCAGTTCATAGGAGGAATTAATTGTGAAGTTAAGAATCCCCTGACGAAGGTGAGCATCACTCGTATTCTCATTCATTCATTCATTTTCTTTTCGGCTTAGTCCCTTTATTAATCAGGGGTCGCCACAGCGGAATGAACCGCCAACTTATCCAGCATAGGTTTTACGCAGCGGATGCCCTTCCAGCTGCAACCCATCACTAGGAAACACCCATATCCTCATTTACACACACACACTCATACACTACGGCCAATTTAGCTAACTCAATTCACCTATACTGCATGTCTTTGGACTGTGGGGGAAACCGGAGCACCAGGAGGAAACCCACACAAACACGGGGAGAACATGCAAACTCCACACAGAAATGCCAACTGACCCAGCCGAGGCTCGAACCAGCGACCTTCTTGCTGTGAAGCGACAGCGCTACCCACTGCGCCACCGCGCTGCCTCACTCGTATTCTCATCACATGATATGTAGAGGTTTGAGGCTACATTTACATGACAATGATGGAGCCAAAATCTGAAAACTTTTTTCCATTGAGTTTAAAAAAAGTTTACATGATGTTTTCAAACAATAAAAATGACCAAAAATGTGCATGACAAATGCCAGGCCAGTATTTGGCGCTATCACCTTGTTAGAAAACAGTACCTGTGAGGAATGGGCACTGGTGGTGTGTATGTAGAATTTGCCATGTGTGTAAGATGTGTCTTTGCTTTTGGTTGTAATGCGAAGTAAATCCACACTTTGCTGATGTATTGTTAGTGTTGTTGTTGCTCAAGTGTTGACTATCACATACTCCACTATTGTCATGTGTTTGTTTACGCTTGCCTTTAATTTTTACTCCACTTAAAATGTTCCATCTACACGCATGACATTATTTTCATAGACTCTTGTTTTTGGCTGTTTACACAGACATGACAACAAAGGCATTTTCAAAAAAAACTTGCACTTTGTAACCTGTTTTCATTCCCAAAGACGATATTGTCGTGTAACCAAACAGTCAAAAGCGCATAAGTTTCTTGTTTTGGCTGAAAAAGTTGCCTGTAAACAGTCCCTGAGACTTTTAACTGCAAATATTAGATCAAATTAGTTAAACATAGCTGCTAAACCCACGACTGTTAAAACTGGTAAAGCAGCAAAATAGGCCGTGTCTGTACTGTAAGCATTATTTTTGTGACAAAGCATGTTTAATAGTACAGTCAAGGCCAAAAGATTTGAGAATGACACATTAGTTTTCACAAAGTTTGCTGTTAAACTGCTCTTAGATCTTCATATTTCAGTACATCACAGAAATAACTGAAACAATTACAAGCACTTCATACGTTTCAAAGGCTTTTATCCACAATTACATGACCTCTTGAGGTCCCCGAGCCATTCAGATATCACTTTTGCCTTATGGCACGGTGCTCCATCGTGCAGGAAAATGCATTGTTCTTCACCAAACTATTGTTGGATTGTTGAATGAAGTTGCTGTTGGAGGGTGTTTTGGTACCATTCTTTATTCATGGCTGTGTTTTTGGGCAAAATTGTGAGTGAGCCCATTCCCTTGGATGAGGATTGGTCTCAGGAGGCTTTACTGTTGGCATGACACAGGACCGATGGTAGCGCTCACCTTTTCTTCTCCAAACAAGCCTTTTTCCAGATGCCCTAAACAATCGGAAAGGGGCTTCATCGGAGAATATGACTTTGCCCCAGTCCTCAGCAGTCCATTCGCCATACTTTTTGCAGAAGACCAATCTGTCCCTGATGGGTTTTTTTTGGAGAGAAGTGGCTTCTTTGCTGTCCTTCTTGACATCAGGCCATCTTCCAAAAGTCTTCGCCTCACTGTGCGTGCAGATGCGCTCACACCTGCCTCCTGCCATTCCTGAGCAAAGCTCTGCACTGGTGGCACTCCGATCCCGCAGCTGAATCCTCTTTAGGAGACAATCCTGGTTCTTGCTGGACTTTCTTGGACGCCCTGAAGCCTTCTTAACAAGAATTGAACCTCTTTCCTTGAAGTTCTTGATGATCCTATAAATTGTTGATTTAGGTGCAATCTTAGTAACCACAATATCCTTGCCTGTGAAGCCATTTTTATGCAACGCAATGATTCAAGCATCACCCTCCTTTTAACATGTCCAGTCTGCCATTCTAACCCAATCAGCCTGACATAATGATCTCCAGGCTTGTGCTCGTCAACTGTCTCACCTGAGTTAACAAGACGATAACTGAAGTGATCTCAGCAGGTCCTTTAATGACAGTAATAAAATGCTTTTTATTTTTAAAAAATTTCAGGATTAAGTTAATTTTGATGGCAAAGAAGGACTATGCAATTCATCTGATCACTCTTCAGAACATTCTGGAGTATATGCAAATTGCTATTATAAAAACTTAAGCAGCAACTTTTCCAATTTCCAATATTTATGTAATTCTCAACTTTTGGCCACGATTGTAAGCTGCATTAATCCCAGACTGCCCTTTAGTCATGGTAGTTGATAGGTGAAGTTAAGATGGTGTTTTGCTTAATTATTAACCCACAATGACTGATATTTACTGGGAAATATTATATAGATATTGTAAAAGGTTAGGTTTTTATTTTTTTTGTAAACTGACTCAAAAAGCTTTACATTTGTTGTAATCCCATTAATGTGTTTCATGGCCTAGTATAATGAAGGTCCCTCCTACAGCATATGTCTAGCCACTAGCAAGCTGGATCCGCCTTTTCTATCTGATAGTGAATTGCGAAAGCGGTCAATTCATATACTCCCATAGAGAGCAGACACAGAGGTACAGGTTTACAGTGAGAAGACTTTGACTTTAAAAATGCACTTAGCAGTGATATTCTGTCTAGTGGTCAGTGTAGTCTGTTCTGCAGAAGTGAATCAGAAACCGTCCAGGAACAGCAGCTGGACTGGGAAGCTGTTAGTGGTGCCCATGGATGGAAGTCACTGGACAGGGGTGAAGGCTGTGGCAGAAGAAATGGGACGCAGAGGACACACCGTGATTGTGGTGATTCCAGAGATCAGTGTGCTGTTGGGTCCAGGCAAACACTACATCACAAAGAAGTTTCCGGTCAAGTATGACCAAAAGTCGTTAAACAAGGTATTGAATGAGCGTGTTCTTGAAGTGACAAATCCAGGAAAGTCCTTTTTGAGTACTGTGACTAGAATTGTGGCTAATTTGCGGAGGATGTTTAACACAATGGCCTCAACAAGTGAAAGTCTGTTCCAGGACAAGGAGCTTATAAAGTTTCTGCGAGATCAAAACTTTGATGCGGTTTTAACTGATCCTGTTCTACCAATGGGAGCCATATTGGCATATAATCTTTCTGTGCCTGCGGTGTACTTGCTAAGAGGAATGGCATGTGGCCTTGATGCTATAGCCACAGCCTGTCCAAACCCTTCTTCATACATCCCACGTTTCCATACAAGAAACACAGACCAGATGTCTTTTGGTGAGCGTGTAATGAACATGATTATGAGCATTCTGGAACAAACAGCATGTAAGTTTATGTACCGATCCTTTGAGGAGATGATATTTAACTTCCTGCAGAGAGATGTGAGCATGACAGAGATCCTGAGCACTGGAGCTGTTTGGTTGATGCGGTATGATTTTACACTAGAGTTCCCTAAACCCCTGATGCCCAACATGCAGTTCATAGGAGGAATTAATTGTGGAGTCAGGAACCCCCTGACGAAGGTGAGCATCACACATACAGTGGACAACATGTGTACTGGATCATCAACTTTCATCAAAGTCGTCCTAAAACTATTCAACATGACCTATTCTTGTTTTAGAACAATTTTGGAAAAATGTATCCACTTCAGATGTTGACTACTGTAAACTCATTACATGATATTTAGAGGTTTGAGATAAAGGAACACTCCACTTTTTTGGGCGTAGACTACATAGACTACACTCGAAAAAAATCAAACTACTACTTTAAAATGAGCTGAAACTACATAATTCTTGAGTGTTTTTTAATTGTTTTATGTTCAATCAACTTAAAATTGAAAAAACTATTACATTAACTTAATCAATTTATACTGGAAGTAATGAAGGGATATGAAGTGTACCGGCCTAAACATTTATTCATTCATTCATTTTCTTTTTAGCTTAGTCCCTTTATTAATCTGGGGTCGCCACAGCGGAATGAACCGCCAACTTATCCAGCATATGTTTTACCCATCACTGGGAAACATCCACACACACTCATTCACACACATACACTACAAACAATTTTAGCTTACCCAATTCACCTATACCGCATGTCTTTGGACTTGTGGGGGAAACCAGAGCACCCGGTGGAAACCCACGCCAACACGGAGAGAACATGCAAACTCCACACAGAAATGGTGGGCCGAGAAATGGTGGGCAGAGGCTCGAACCAGCGACCTTCTTGCTGTGAGGCGATCGTGCTACCCACTGCGCCACCATGAGCCCCCCCGCATAAACTTTTTAAAATCCATTCCACTGATCTTCGGGTCTGGGAGGATCTTTTAACTTGGTTTAGCATAAATCACTGAATTGAAATAGACCATTAGAACGTCGCTCAAATTAAAAATATATATTTTTAATAATTTTCTTATTTAAAGCTTGACTCTTATATTGTGTACTAAGCCAGATGGAAAAATTTAAGTTGCTGTTTTCTAGGCTGATATGTCTAGGACCTATACTCTCATTACGGCCTAATAATCAAGGAATTTTGCTGTTGTTCAATGGCTGCAGCAGACACATTAATATTATGCAGCGCTGGAAAATTGGCTAGCTTGCACAAGGAGCGATGTGCTTCACCACAGATCTATAATAAACACGTACATTTTCTTTCCTTTAAAACAACTCTCTCCCAGTCAACCGAAAACATGCTGTTTACAGGTGTGATGTGAAAAGTACCTGAGAGTTTGTCACTGGTGCATGAATGAAATGTCCCTGAATAAAAAATGAAACTAAAAATGAAAACTGGAATGAAACTGTATGGATCGATTAACGTCACTGCATCAGCACACTATGTATTGTAAACTATGATTATAATATGCAATACAGGACCATTCTAAAAGCAACTCATAAACACCTTAATTATATTATCTCCTTATGTAGATTACGGTTTATAGTTAGATTACTGATGTAAACGTAGTCGGTTATTAATAGTCCTTTATAAATGATCCAAAGTGGATTATAGCAGATTAAATAAGGAAAAGCTTAACTTTACAAAAAGGCCAGATATATGTTTTAATCTTTTTCAAAGCTACCATAGGCTATTATCTGTCCCAGTTTGAAAAGTGTGACAAAGGTCCTGGAATCTCAGCCAGCTAAACGAGAGCAAAAATAAGTTGGACTTTGTTCCCATTTTAAGTCATTAATTGCCGGCATTTCCAATACATATCTATGTAGTGTTTTTTCTCTTCTCTATCTTAGTGAAATTACTGTCTTGATTGTTTTTTGTTGTTGTTTTGTTATGTTACATTTGAGAAGGAGTGGTTGTATTGTACTTGTATGTAAAAAAAAAAAAAAAGAGGTAATATTATAGTGCCTGTTTTTCAGTATTACTTTTTTGTTTTGCATTATGCCATAACATTCAGTTAATTAAGTCCATGTGTTAATCTATTAATAAAAGACACTGTTTAAAATGAATAGGGCATGGAAATACCTAAAAGTAAAAATTTAGAAATACCTAAAAGAAAAACCTAAAGCTACACCATAGCTGATAAACACATACGTTAAAACTGGTAAAGTGGCAAAGTAGGCTAAATCTGTGCTGTAAGCCGTATTTTTGTGACAAAGCATTTTTTTTATTATTAGTAAGCTATGTGTTAAACCCAGATTGCCCTTCAGCCATGATAGGTGATGGGTAAAGTTAAGACTATAGACATTATATAACGATTTGCAGAAGTTTCTATAATTAATCACTGGATTTTCGGGGTAAATGCACATACATACAATGCAGTTGCGTAATGCTTTTAGGCATCCTTCTGGTAAAACAAGTGCTTCTTTGTTGGTACCCTTCATGAATAGTCAGATTGTTATTTATTCTTTGCAGTTCCACACAGCACCCCAAGTGGTATTCCTGTTATAGTTTTTCTGCATACAGAATCATATTGTTTCCTAAAATGACGACAGGGGTCACTGTTCTCTCTGTTCTCTCAGTCCAAATACTCAAGAAGTAAACATCGGTTCAGTTGCTAGTGTTGTATTCCCAAAGCATAGAGGTAGGGATGATTACAATGAAAACATATTGTAACTCTCAAACACATGACTGGGTCAGTGGATCTTACTGGCTTACTTTGTTGTAGTTTGGCAGTACTTCGTGCGCTTGCAATTTCTGTGTGTTGGTTGAAAGATTACAAGTCTTCAAAATGTTTCGTATGGACAAGGAGGAGGTCCAAAAATAATAGTTTCATACCTTATTTGAAAGGTAGCACCAACAGCAGTTTTGTAATTTTTAAAGCAACTAATAGAAAAGCTGTGGATTTTTTATGACCTAAATATATGATAATGTTAATTAGCTGTAGTATTAGTAGTACACTCACAAAAAAGGTACAAAGCTGTAACTGGGAATTCACACGTTCAAAGGACACTTGGGTAACTGTTAGTACCTTAAATACCTAAATAAGAAGAACTTTATTTTACAGTATTGTTTTGCTTGTACATATTATATATTATCTTTGTCAATAACCTGGGTAATAACTATAGGTACTTTCCCAAAACCTACCCCTGAACTTAACCTTAACCCATGTAGTTACTTTGTATATATTTCTTAATTAGAAAAGTACACATTCAGTACTTAACTGTGACGTAAACTGCATCCCATATTTTTATCTTTGGAAAGGGTAGCACCAGCATGACAGCATTTGTAACGTGTGATGCTAGCATTTATTAGCCTTTAGTTGTAAGTTTTAATTATTAGGAACTTTGCTATTTCAAATAACTTTTTTTCAAAGCCCAGGTTTAGGGTTAGATCGATTAATAGACACAACAGTATACCTTGTTTCTAATCTTTCTTGGAGCAAATAGCTAATTTCCCTTCACTGGTGAAATATGTGGATATTCACATTGGAATGGAATGCAATTTAGAAAGCATGTAGGGGTGTATTGTTGGTCAGGTTATCTCTTAAACATGGGGAGATGGAAAGGAAAGGAGTGGCGAGCTTCTCACGCAAGCTGGGTTTGAGGGGGAAGGGGGAGGTGCTGCTGGGAGTTCCCTTTTCTGCCAACCTGACAACAGTTACATTTCTTCCTCCAAATGCTCTTGAGTTTGTACAGCTGGCCGTAAATTGGTGTTTGGAGTTGAGTTCTTTATTTAGTACTGGTGCTCAATGCTTAATACAGTTATTCCTGCTAAAGATCAATAAGTAATGCTATAAATAATAAATAATTGCAATGTATAATGTTGCATATTTGTACAGCTCTAGTCATGTAAAAATTAACAATAGTGTGTTTTCTTATTTTTGTGCATTTTTGTAAATTCATATAATTAAAAACATTGTCTTGGGTAACTCTGCTGGCCCTGTACAGCAGGTTTTTTTTAATTCCTTCTAGGAAATGTTTTCCGTGCTACTGGCTGACAGAAAAATGTGCGTGATTAACATCTGCAACCCAAAACACAGACAAATGTCAATCCCTCTTGTTCTTCCTTCCACTCTCTTTTTTCTCAGTCACACACGAGAGAGTTTAAACACAGCCCCTTTTCCTAGAGGAGGAGTTTTAGGCTCTCCTTTTCTTTTTGTACTTGTGTCAGGTCTTAGGCAGACCCAGTTATGCTGAAGGAGGGCTGGCTGTGGGGGCTGGTTTCAGGGCTGCTGCTGCTCTGGCTGAGTGCCGGGCTGAGGCCTGTGCAGGGTGGACGGGTACTGGCCATGCCTGTCGAAGGCAGTCACTGGCTTAGCATGAAGGTACTGGCCACTGAACTGGCCCAAAGAGGTCATGACGTCCTGGTCCTGGTGCCTGAGACCAACATCTTGATCCAGAGTTCAGAGCTCTTCCGTACCGAGACCTTCCCAGTAAATATTTCCAAGGAGCAACTGTCCAGCAGTTTGAAAGGATTTCAGCAGGGAGTCTTCATGCGTAGCCCTGCACTGATGGACATCTTCATACAACTGGAGCGGCTGTTGAATTTCACAGGATCGCAGGTGGAAGGATGTGAATCGCTGCTTTACAATGAACCTTTGATGCGGAAGCTGAAGGAGGAGAACTTTGAATTGGTGCTCACCGACCCATTCCTTCCCTGTGGACCTATTATCGCTACAGCACTCGGGGTCCCTGCGGTCTACTTCCTCCGTGGGATGCCTTGCGGGCTTGACTTGTTGGCTTCACAGTGTCCTTCCCCTTCATCGTATGTACCTCGGTTTCATTCTGGCACCTCTGACAAAATGAACTTTGTGGAGCGCATACGCAATTTTCTCATGAGTGGCTTTGAACTGGTTTTGTGTAAAGTAATGTACGCCAGTTTTGACGAACTTGCTGCAAGATACTTGGATGAGGATGTGACGTACAAGGAGATCATTGGCCGTGGAGCTCTTTGGTTGCATAGATATGATTTTACATTTGAGTATCCCAGGCCAATCATGCCAAATATGGTCTTCATTGGGGGCATCAATTGTCAGAAGAGTGCTGAAATTTCTGCAGTAAGTCACTAGAGGTTTCTTCTGGACCTGTGTTTTGGATTTGGTCACGGTTCAAATTAAGCTTTTTTTAAATTCATTGGTAATATACAAAGTTTATTTAGCATGTTTAGTATTGCTTGACTAGTAGTCCTAGACTGTGATTTCCTAGGGAGGAAATATGTCACCTGTTTTTTTAGGGTTTGATTGGGGTTACTGTTTTGGGGAAATGGGTTCCATTTTTGGAGCTTTGCAATTCTTTGCTCTAACATGCATTATGTTTACCCACATACAAACATAACCCACGGAAATATGATCCCCTCTCCAGGGCATTGTAATCTTAGGCAACACGTTGTGTTCAGTGTATTCTTTGGCACGCAACCTCCTCCTTGACTCTGTGCTATTTCTTCTTGTCAGCCACCCTTCCTTCCGTGAGGACTAAAACAAGATTGCTACTTTTTTTGGTTTATTTTTTCCAAGCAAGGGTTTATTACTGGAAAAATAATCAGTCCTGAACTCAGAAAACTGTGTGCAAAAGCATAGGTTCAGAAAGGGTAAATACACACAAGGTGAATAATTCCCAAGTTATGATTGAAGGTACTGCCAGGCCCAAGGGGAATGTTTGGAAGTGTTATGTTTGTGAAATATATGAAACGCTACAAAACTGTTTTTAGCCGTCATGTAGGAAAAACTGTAAAGTCTAAATTGAGTCATTTTTAACTGGACAATCTTTGCACATTTAGCATATAAAGACACTGGACAGATGAAAAATACCACAGTTACAGTATGGTTTGGTGTTGATTAAGTGATGATGGGTGCTGTGGATGAACTGTTTGATTTTATAATGTAATCATATATAATTTTCCCCTGTTATATACAGTTACGTCTTATTTTCAGCCATGAATGTTATACATATCACGTGATAAGTTTTCAGCTATGGATTATACTTTTTGTTGTATGTTTCTTTCTTTTTCAGGAGGTGGAGGAATTTGTCAATGGTTCTGGAGAGCATGGTATTGTGGTGTTCAGTTTGGGTTCTCTGGTGTCCTCCATGCCAAAAGAAAAAGCTGAAATCTTTTTCAAGGCTTTTAGTATGATTCCACAAAGGGTAAGAAAGCATTTAAGTTGGCATTTGATAAACTACATACATAAGGGGAAACGGGTATTAGCCGTAAATCTAAGTACATCTTAGAAGTTATTCTAAAGGTGTAAAGAAATCCTTTGAACTACAGACATTTACTAATGCCAGGCTTATACCTCCTATGCAAACACTGTGGTGCGTGACCTGGGCCTATTCTGTTCAGTGTCCCAGATGTTCATTCAAGGATTGTAGGATTTATGAGTCCACATTACCCACTTGTTTTCTCAGCATGTTGAAATGTAAAACTAAGTGGAGCCTGCACGCAGAGTTTTAGCTACACTATGACTGAGGATGAAGTCAAGGAAAACATATTTTTCTCATTAAAGTTATTGTGCGTTCTGTAAGAAGGATCTGGCACTCTCTGGGATGCTGCATTACTGGAGTAGATAGTATTTCTGTTAAACCAGACACAAGTTCATTGTCACCAAGAGCTTACACAGTCACTTTATAAAGGAGATCTTTAGCTTGTCATAAATCATGTACTGTACAGTAGCAACTCTGAAGTGCATGATTGTTATGTAAAACTCAACTTGTATGTCTGGCAAAGGGTACTTCTAAGGAAGTGGTTAAAGATTTCAAATGTACGTAGAGGTGACTGAGAGCTATTCATTGGAATTGTCACTGAGGTAAATGAACTGTAAGATGTTTCTGATAAAAACTGTCTATTGAATGTCACCTTTTTAGGTTCTATGGAGGTATACGGGTGAGATCCCTGATAATGTCCCTGAAAATGTCAAACTGATGAAGTGGCTTCCACAGAATGACTTGCTTGGTGAGTTTTTTGTTTTTTTTAGATGATTAGCTTGCATTTGTTGTATTTTCTTCTATGAAATGCAACGCTTTATGAACTATTAAACATACAATACATTTAGTTGGCTAATTTAGTTAATCTAATTATTTCTGCACTTAAAATTCCACCAATCAGAGAGTTGCAGTGAGTAATGTGCACCTAAATACATCTATAGTACGCCAAGTTGCATGGGGGTCCCAATTGTCCAATTTGATGTTTACTTTGTTATAATAAGCTTACCAGCTACATATAAATGCAATTTAACAGATAAATTGTAAATATTTCTGTGGGGGAAAAAAGGGCAAAATGCTTTCATATGCATTGAAAAAGTGGCCTGGCACTAATGAAAACTAAAGATCTTTGGAATTAAAATGTATCTAATTGTTTATATTTGTATCTCAAATGTTTTTTTAACATGGATATGTCTCCCTTTTATAGTTAAACAATCATTTAAAGGTGCCGTGAAGTTCTTTGAAATGTGCATTTTATTTGATGTTTGATGTTATTTCAACCAAAACACCAAAAGAGGGAGGGTGGGACATAGTGTAGCTCCTCCCCTTAAAAAAACCCCCAGCCAATAGTGTTTTGCTTTATCACCGCTCTGCCAGAAAGTGTGGTTGAGCTCAAGCGCATCAAATGAGAAGTGTCTTGAAGGGGGCGGGGCATGTCAGATACTAGAGAGCATTTGATTGGTCACGATTTGATGAGAAACTGAAGTATGAGGTGACGAGAAAAAAATGTTGATCCATTTAGGCGAAAGTGACGAACTACAAGCTTTACATGTTTATATCAGTTTTATATCTTCTAAACGCGAATTTTGTCACTGTCTTGGAGCATGCTAGCTTATAGATATCCTAAAAACGAACAATAATGATACTAACATCTAAAAAACTTTCTTTTAATTTCATGAGACCTTTAAGTTTGATGTAGTGCCAAAGTGTTCGAGATTTCTATTTCTTTTAACAGAAGCGCATGAGGAATATATTGTAAAATTGGTTTATCCCTAGTTAAGGATCAGCCAACCACAGATTCCAGCAACAACATGGATCATTAAACCGAGAACACAGAAGCGGCTTTTGTTAAACAAACTCTGTAAAGTCTATAATTTGTCTGGCATGTCAGGTATGATTGCAATGATTGGAGAGCAGAGCCCATTCAGACTCATAATAATGGCTAATCCTATTAACTGTGGTTGTATTGGCACTGATGCTGGACCAGTGAACAATCTGGTCAGTTATATAAATACTGGAGAATTTTAATTGAAAAGGGTGTTAGAGCAGTGGTTGTCCAGCAGGGGGTGGGGCCCAAAAAGGGGTCCTCGGCAAATTAAATTTAAAGGGATAGTTCGGTTTTTGTTGGTGTTGTTCCAGTGTTCCATGCCCTTCTTTTATCTTCATTTATTCATTTGTAGGATTGTTTGTTTAATGGAGGACTTGCCTAAACAAACCAATCAGAAACTACTTAATACTTTTACTTATAATTGCACAAATGCTGTTTCTACATGTCTTCAAAATTTGTGCTGTAATTTACAACATTAACCCAGACAGTAGATCACTTCAAACCATTTACAGTGTCAAGAAAATCACTTTTGAAAGTTTTTCAACATAAAAAAAATTGTAAGAGGGAAAATCAAGTCCCCATTTCATAATCATGAATAAACAGAAACACGTGTGAATCACAAAATATGGACACGTTTTTATCAATAAATAGGCATAAATAAATAATATTACATTAATAATTTTACAGATATTTTTACAGACATTAAATTATCTAAATTATGATATTTTTATTGGAATTTTTGAAGACGTTTTTAGTCATTTCTAAAATAAACCACAACTAAATGTTTTACTAAATCGTATTTATTAATAGCCAATCCACTGATAAGTGATAATAGCTATGTATACATTATATATATATATATATATATATATATATATATATATATATATATATTACCACATTCTGACTTAGTTAGAGAAATATTTTTACTCATAGAAATATTTTTTTCCACAATAATGCCTCTTGTACATCGTTTTATTATCTTTTGGGAGAAGCCTGTGTCATTTCATAAAAAAATGTCCTGCTCGAATAAAAGTAACTTTAAATCATCATTTGCCAGGGGTATGAATAATTTTGGACTTGACTGTATGCATGTATGTATGTATATATGTATATATATCATCTCCAGCCATTTAGTCCTGTCAAAATCAATAAGTGACTTTACTTCTTGTCATTAAAGGTCACCCCAAAACAAGAGCCTTTATCACTCACGGTGGGACGCATGGCATCTATGAGGGCATCTGTCATGGTGTTCCCATGGTCATGCTTCCTCTCTTCGGTGACCAGGCTGACAATGTGCACCGCGTGGCGACTCGAGGGGTCGGAGTCATCCTCAGCATCCACGACATCACTGTGGAAACACTGCTCGATGCCCTCAACACCGTTATTAACAACAGCAGGTGAGAGATTGACTGCTTTTATCAAGAAAATTACATTGTTGAAGTGAACTGATCCTGTTATTTAATAACCTCGTCATCATCCAAGGTGTTCATTTCTTTCATTTTTTAGTTGACAGTAAATGAACATTTTTGATGAAAACATTCCAGGATTTTTTGTCCATATAATGAATGGACTTTTATGGTGCTCGGTGGTTTGATCCTCAAAAATGCAGTTTCAATGCAGCTTCAACAGGCTCTAAATGATCCCAGACCATGAAAAAGTGTCTTGCTTAAAAATATTATTATGTATATACATTTTTTTTTATCACAAAAGCTTGTCTTGCACTAGCTCTGAGTCAGTGCAGAGTTTTCACTGCATCAAAAATATCAACATCAGGAATTTTTTCATTCCGGAAGCAAACTAATCCTTCAACACCATTTCTTCCACCCATTTTCTTCTCTTTAAATAAACTGCATTGATTCTGCCTTATATTCTGCAGCTACAAGCAAACAATGCAGAAGCTGTCGGCCATACACAACGACCGTCCCATTCAGCCCCTGGATCTTGCCGTGTTCTGGACAGAGTTTGTAATGAGACACAAAGGCGCAGATCACCTGAGACCGGCTGCTCACGAGCTGAACTGGCTTCAGTACCACAGTCTGGATGTGATCGGCTTCATGCTCCTGACTGTCCTGATTGTGACTCTGGCAATGCTTAAATGCTGTGCGCTCTGCTGGAGACGCTGCTGCAGAAAAACACAGAAGCGGAAGGAAGACTGATCCAATAGAGTTAAAAGTTTAGTATTGTGTTTTTTCTATGTCTAATGTTTCGTTTCAGATTTACAAGCCAAAGTCATGAAAGCAACTTGACGCCTGACAACTGAGCCAGTAAACTCTCTTAAATGGAGAGTTCACCTAAAAATGAAAATTTGGTGTTCATTAACCTGTCCCCTGGCCATGCAGAAGATGACTTTCATACTTTAGCAGAAAATGTAAGAATGTGTGGTTCTTGGTGATTCATAAAATGGAAAGAAATGGCTACCGACGCTTTGAGTCAAATGAGCATATACAGGAAAAACTAAATTAATACTAATGCTTTCTAATGATTTTTTTCTGCTTCATAATTAGAAACCACAGATTTTTGTTTGACTGTATATGCTTTTTCAATTTAAAGTACAGGTGGTCTTATATTTTATCAATTTTAAGGGCCACAATTTTAGCTAAACATCTTGAAATGTTCAACTAGAGGAAAAAAAAGTCACTTGCATCTTTGGTTGTTCTCTAAATTCACAGCAAATATTTTTTTGTTTGAACCATTCCTTTTAAACTGCAAACAGGGACCAGGCATTAATATATTGAAGCAGTTTCAATTGAGTTCGTATCATTAACCACTGCACGACCTATAATTGTAGTCAATAGCAAAAAAATGTTTTATCATTCAAAGCAAACTAGAGTAGACTACACAAAGTGCTGGAATAATCTCTCTCTGGATCAACAGAAACCCTGGACGATATGGAACTTGATCTGGGTGGATGTTGTGTTTAATACGACGCAAACAAAACTCTGTGAAACTTAAGTATAAGCTGGACAAATTTCTAACAAATATTTTTTTCTGGGTTTAATTTTTAAAGGATATAATAAGATTTCAGTGACCTAGTGATCAACACCATTCACTTTTTTGCTAATTGCTATGACTTTTTTTCAGATTTTTTGTTAGTGATTTCCTGATGTAATTTAGTTTTTATTGAAACTTTGTGCACTTGTGTACCCTCTTTATCTTAAAAATAAAATCACACTGAGAGCGGAAAAAAAATCAAGAAAAAAAAATCATTAAGGCACACATTTTCTGTTTTTTAATGAAATATAAACATTTTCCTATAATCTGTTCTTGCACAAGAGATGTGAATATGGTTCTTACGCCTTTTCCAAAGTCAAGTTTAAGCCCTTTTCACGTGCATTTTCTTGCCAAATTACAAATTTATATACAAGTGCATATGGGGCGATGTGGTGGCGGAGTGGGTAGCACAATCGCCTCACAGCAAGAGGATCGCTGGTTCAGTTCCTCGGCTGGGTCAGTTGGCATTTCTGTGTAAAGTTTGCATGTTCTCCCCGTGTTTGCGGGTTTCCTCCGGGTGCTCCGGTTTCCCCCACAAGTCCAAAGACATGCAGTACAGGTGAATTTTGTGTGTGTGTGTGTGTGTGTGTGTGAGAGTGTGTGTGTGTGAGAGTGTGTGAGAGTGTGTGTGTGTGAGAGTGTGTGAGAGTGTGTGTGTGTGTGTGTGTG